>VURO01028859.1:0-24403 GCA_015108175.1 Pelvicachromis taeniatus | reverse complement strand
ACAACCACACCACCACAAACACCAAAAAAAAACCCAACAAAAAAAGAAAAAAAAAAAAAAAAAAAAATTAGAAAAAAAAAAAAAAAAAAAAAACCGAACCAGCATTAGTTTCGGACACAACCTAGAGGACTCTAATGTTGCTCAAGATATGCCTGCTGATCATTAATGTTTGAGCCACTGATTTGGAGGGGTTCACTGTCGGGAACACTTTGACCGCTTCTTTCCTTACAGTAAATACAAGTCAGCTTCCGTGTGAGAACAGGGGACAGTTCATTTCGAGCCGTCTACGCTTTCCACGAACAAAACGACGTAATTTCAGCGAATAAATTACTGAATACAGAAACAACTTTCTCACAGAGTCGAGTAAAAAAAAAAGAAAGCATACCGGGTAGTGGGCGTGGCCACTGCTGCCTTATCTGTTTTGAAGTGTCGCGGAGGGAGACCAGATCACAACTGAGCTGAAGGAAGAAGGAAATAACTAATGACAACACAGCTGGCTGTTTTTGTATGACCTACAGGTAAGAGGACGTTTTATTTACTCAGGACAACTTAATAATGATGAGAATAATAATGTAAAGATATTCTATGTTCTGTATCTTTTTGCATGTACAAATGACCCATGTACATTTCTTTCTGTTTGTACATGGACCATCTATTTTTGACGCTTACATTTATTTATTTTTTTGCCAAGTCTTTGGATTCTGTTTCTACTCATCTATCTGATTTATCTCTGTATGCATACAAGTACTGTAAAAACTCCCTTACTGTCACGTATCAGATAGGACTATGGTTAACCAGACAGTTGACAGATCTTAACAATCAGAGTTCTGCAGAACTGCAGTTGTCTTTGCGGAGGAAATCCCAGAGAAAATGTCTATTTATATCCTACTTACTCACCTATCAAAGTTGCTTACAAAAGATGCTCTTGTACACATTTGCAGTTGCTTTTAAGTTAACTTTTTTCAATAGAAGCCTGGTGTAGGTACACATCCAGATAAAATGGGGTGGTGGAAAGATGTTTTATGTAGATCAGTGTGCTGCCATGTGAGGATGGTGGGGTTGAAGTGTGCTGGCATGGTTTCAGTGTCAAAATTTCTTTGTGTTATTTTTTCCTGTTATAAAAGATAAAGAAGAGGGAAGTGCTTCTTTGGAGCTGAGTCATGCTAGATTGGGATTACCGTGTGATATTGTGTCACACAGCTTTTTGCCAAATTAAGACGCAAACAAGATCAAACTGCACATCTGGTTTTCTTCGGTAAAGTGACTCATGTTTCATTGCTAAAGAATTTCAACATCTGGTAATAATCCCTGTTGTTTCATCCTCAGATCTCAATGGACTGGCACCTTCTTATAGTTTTACAAGTGTTATTTCAGCCCTCTCTCTCAGGTGGGTGGTAAATACATTTTTTGGATATGTAGAAGCAAAGCCAGAACAATAACTACTTACTTGACATGTAAGGCACTTACAGCTGCAGAGTGAGATTATATAAAAAGTATAAAACGCTGTGTGTTGAATCCCTGGTAAACATTTTAAGACTGGAGTATTTATGTTCATCTTGGCATTATTTTGTGTAATTTCCCTGCAGTCTTGTTCACTGTGGAGGCAGAGCAAAGCCTGTACATGTCAGAGTTTGGAGAAAGTGTCGTGATGGGCTGCAAGTTCAACCCTAAACCGTCCTATCCTGATCCTGACCTGAACGTGACCTGGCACTGGATCAGCTCTGACTCTGTTCAGGACGTGATCCGGCTGGATAATGGCGTGGTGCGTTCAGAATCTCCAAAGTATTGGGGACGAGTGCAGCTTCTGACCGAGGAACTGAAGGAAGGCTGGGCTAAGCTGAAGGTAATTACTATAAACCTTCCTCTGAGCACTAAGCTTATTTAAACTTGCCAGCTCTTCTTGATCTTTTTGAAAATTACTCTCAACAGGTTTAAATTCCATAGAAAGTGTCATAGGATACTTTACTGGAACTTTACAGTGGTGTATACTAATAAAAGGACAAAGTCTGTTTAATTTTTTATATTATAGTACAGAATAAGATCCCAGAGAGAGGCATAGTGCTGGAAAGTTTTCCATTTTGGTTTCTTTAAGAGGGCATAACAGAAAGGACTCTTGTTCTTTTGTCACTTTACAGATGTCCCATCTTAGGATCAGTGACACTGGGAAGTACCAGTGTGTGGTTCATTCAGCGGATGGAGCAGACTATAAAACTATAGCCTTGTCTGTTGAAGGTGAGAAGTGAATGTGTTGCAGTCTAAGCCTGTTACTTTTTTTTTTTCTGAAGATTTCACAAGCTTCTGGGAAGGGTCTTGTAAATGCCGAAGTGCATGGTCATTTCTGGGCAGCTGAAGTTTCACTTTAACTGAAAATGAAACTAAGACCACTATTAGTCAATTTTGTAAAAAAAAAAAAAGAAAAAAAGAAAGAAAAAACTTTTGACCAAATCAAATAAACTCGGCACATGCTGTTATCAGGAAATTATAAGATGTCTTAATATAATCTTGTGTTACAATAGAACTTAATTTTTCTTCCCTAGCATCTTATAAATCTGTGACCAAACACATTGAGAGGGCTGCAAAGGGTGACGAGGTCCTGATAACCTGCCAGTCTGAGGGATACCCCAAGTCAGCGGTTGAATGGCAGAATGGAAATCTGGAGACACTCAATGCCAACACCACTGTTGAATCAACTCCAGACCAGATTTTTAGAATCATCAGCCAGATAAATGTCAGCTCATCAGAAAAAAACAACTACACCTGTAAATTTACAAAAGACAGCCTCTCTGCAACATTTTATATTCCAGGTAAGGGTTAATTTCTAGTCTTGAAATGGTACATGGTATTTACATGTCCTCCTGAATGTGCATGAGAGTTAGATGCAGCTTATAGCGGTGTCTTTGAGATCTAAATGCGGGCTTCCTTTGAGGATGGCGTTGTAGAAATGGACTTCTTCCAAAACAATGCTCAAAATATTTAACAGGAAGGGGGATGCAACATAATCCCAGCTTTTCCAGGTGGGACTCATCAGACTGTACTCTCTGCCTCCCATAAAAAAGGAGAGCAAGGACTCCACATTACCTACTGTGCCTGTTTTGACTTATCAAAACTGAAGTAGAAATTTTTTTTTTTTTTAAAAAGCACCAAAAAAGCAGATGGCACTAAAAGTTCAAGTGAGGTTTTGGATGTTTAAAGCTACCAAGAAAATATGTTCTCATAACCTGTGTGCCTGTCACCACCAACTTCCTGTTATGATTATAAGTTTGTTTTGGTACATGTTGGCTTTTATCCCCATCCTCAATCAAATTGCAGAGACTTAGATATGTAGATATGATTTTCCCACTTTTTCCCTTCTTTCCTGGAATTAAGAGAGCATTCCATTCTGTGAAGCTGGTGGGTGGTGTTTGTGTGGTGTGTAGATGTAGGTGTGCAGAGAATTTTCAAATGTGAGACTTTTCTGTGTCTGCGTGTAGGCTGCTCATAGTTTTCACACCAATTTGGAAAAAATATATATTTAAGAAAACACGTATCAAAACTGTTTCGCTTTTAATGTGCTTTTTGTGTGTCATATTTATTTCTTTGATGAAAAACTAGCCACATTTTCCCACGCGGTATTTCCCACAGGAAGCTTTATTGTAAGTCATATTGTAATGACAAAACACAAAAAAGTAGAGTTTAATGATGATCCTGTTAAGGGAAATGAGAAATATATTTTAATTCTTTTCTTATACATTCAATGCTAAAGTAAGGAAATGTGTATTGTTAATACAATAACAAAGAAATAGATCAAATAAAAGAATGTAAAAGAAGAGATTTTTGTAAGAGCAAATTCTAATCTGCCATTGCACAAGCATAGCGAGGCACTATAGCTGCTATAAGGTTTCGTTCTTGACCAGCAAAGAGGAAGTTTGTGGTCATATGCCTTTGGTATGTTTGGTTATTTCCAGAGTGGCTAAAATTGTTAAAGCATAGATATTACCATGAAATACTAATCACACAATGTTTTGACTCTTTTCACAGATGAAATACCACTTCCTCGTGCAAAAAATGATGCTCTTATCATTTTACTGTGCATAGGAGTGATAATGGTTTTCATCTCTGTCGGAGTGCTCACCTATCGACGACGAAAAGGTAACCAGTCAGTCCCTCAGTCCAGCACAGATAGGAATGTTTACATATCCTGTATCATGCTGCATGATGCAATCACAATTTGGTGAGATGTTAAAGTAGCACTGATAGCAACAGTTAGCATAAATAATGTCAAACAATAGATTCTGTGCATGATATTTAAGAGACAAATTAAAAATGAAAGCCAGTCATCTTGCAAAACCTGTAAGCCTACATTTCCCTTTGGCACAAAAACAGACAAGCTATTTGTCATCTCGTTGCGAGTGCTCGCTCTGTGCAAAGACAGAGCTGACATCCGACTTGTTAGCTAAATTATTTGAACTGCCCAAGCAAAACCAAGACCTCCTGTCTGTCTTGTGCCAAACAACTCAAAGACAATCTGAATTCATTACTCAGCACTGCAAAATGTATCTTTCCTGTGTCAAAGGCTGGGCAGCTCTGATTGGAAAAAAAAGAAGAAAAAGAAAACAACACATGAATACTCCCATGAACACTGGTGACACATTAGGTCATGTAAAAAGAGGAAGCATCTGTGAAACATTTCAGCAGGTTCTTGTCTGATTTATCACTATAATGCTTGAGATTTGAATTGAATTTTGCTGGAAATTCATCAGCATGTGACCTGCAGTGTTTTGTTTTTTTCATGTGACCATGAGTTAGCGTTTTACATTCTAATGCATTTCGCAACTATCAGAGTAGACCGGCTAGCTTGTGGGAAACACCCAGTGTGGTTTTGGTTTATGAACAAGGGGAATTCAAAGCTAATGCACGGGTAATTTTTTTTTTTAGCACGTGTTTTTATTATTGTCCACACACCTCGCTGAGTTCACTGGAAAATATTTTCACATATGAATGAGTAAAAATTATGTTATACTTGGTAATAGATCAGGAAACTGTTACGCAGTTATCAGGATGACATAGATCTTTATTGTAGTGTTTTCAAGCGCATATGATATGATTTAGTAAAGGGAAGATATTGGACATTTGGAGGAATAATTGACACTTCAAAGTTAAATTATAGGAACCAGAATCAGAGAGACTTTATTAATCCCAGAGGGAAGCTGAGTTATCGTAACAGCAAATATACAACAAATATCAAGCATTCATTTATAATAAAGTGTAGAAACAGATATATTGATACAAAATATAGATAAATATAGAGATATAGGTATAAATATACATATAAATATAAAAGGACACAAATATGTGTGTACATATATGTCAGAATCATAATAGATTATGACACCATGATACCAAATCATTACATAAATGGTTGCATAGCACCATTTTATCAAATATAAGGTAAATTAAAGAATGTATAATTTAAAACAAAACAAACCCAACCTCCATACATTCAGTGTGTCACTGCTTAAAGACTACATCACCTGCTGCACCAGTACGTTGCATTAAAGTGAACTTTTTTTGTTATAGGATCCAGCAATCACAGCACTCACAGCACCAGGAACCTCCTGGAAAGACCTGCTCCTACTGCTGCTTCCTGTGAGTTCAGTGGTTTTGTTTTTATTGCTGTTGTGCTGCCGAATTTCTACACTGGTCATAAATAAAAATGAGTACTTCAGTGTTTTTTTGTTTTTTTATCTTACTGTCCTGTGTGTTGTCATATTTCTGACAATGCTGTTCCCTCCTGTCAGGTCTAAGAAGTTATGATGACAACTATGAGAATGAGATAACTATTTGTAATGAAGGTAGGTAACAGGTCAAATTGAAAAGTATAGTTTACATGATTTATGTGCCATTAAAAGATTATCAGGATATTTCACATCTTCAGCAAATGACTGACTGAATTTCTTGTTGTCTACAGGCGATGTGGAGGAAAATCTGGGGTTGTATGTAAAAACACATTACTCAGAAAACTTTCTCAGTGCAGAGCGAAGAAGTCAATGTGGCACTTTCAGTGCGGAGGAGCTGCCTCGCAGGCTGCAAAACAAGTGAGTCATAAATACATGTTTCCAAAGTGATTTGGAAATAGACAACTATGCATTTATCCGATATCATTTCCCGTACATGCAGCCTTAAAAAAATTGTTCTTCTTTCCAGAAAATCGCATACAATGAATCCTCTTTTCGTTTGCTTGCAACCACCCAACATTTGGTACAGCTGTGTGTGGTGTGCTACATTAAATCATCTCAATTAGTGTGCTCCCAAAATCCTTAAAGCCAACTAAAACTAACCTACCTGTGGGCTACTTTTGTGCTGTTAGGTAGTGGTTATTGTTAGCAGTAACACCATCATCTATGAGTCTACAGTAATAGATAGCACACTTAAAAAAATGTTAATATATTTTTAAGGGTCTGAATGAAGACAAGTTTATGGTCACAAGGAATTTACTGTGTGTTGTATATTCAACCAAAACCTTCTATTACTTATAGATTTAACTTAATAAAAATATATTATGCTGGGTTTAAACACAGTTCCTGTGACAGTTAAAAACGTTTTATAATATACAAAAGAGAATGACCATGGCACAGCAAGGCTTTTGTTTTCTTTCTTTTTTTTGTTCCTACATTTGTGTTTGTGAATGGTACTTCTGCCCATTTAATGGTAATTTATGATAGTTGTCTGACATTGCCACGGCCATCCAAGATGGCAGTTGCAATCTGAGTGAGCGAGCTTGTGAAACTCAGCTCAGCTCGAGAACATTTTTTAAATGCACTGATAGCTACAGTGCATGTCGATGTATCACAGTGGGTCAGAACAAAAGCAGGAGTTATTGTGAGGTAAAGTAAAAGTAATCTGTAATAGGCCCAGGATCAACCTCACGGACACACCATGCTTTAATTTGCCCATTTGTTTGGGCTTATGCTGACTTCACAATCTTAACTTTGCTTTTTTTTTTATTTTCAGTGAAGGCAACCCTGTGAATCTTCCTGCTTTACTCCCAGAAGCTGGTGAGACATTTTTCCTTGAGGGACTTCCAGGAAGCGGGAAAACAGCTGTAGCTCACATCCTGATCTCATCCTGGACTGAAGGGCTCGCAGGTACACTCTCCAACTCCCTCGATCTCAGCGCACTTCATCTTGTCTTATATGTTACCTGCAGCTCTGTGAAGAGCGACTTGTTTCAGGAGATAACAACTCAGCTTCCTCTCAGCGAAAGGATATCAGCTGAAAAGTTGAGAACGCTCTTAATCAGTTCCAGCAAGGCTCTGCTTCTGTTGGACGGCTACAAAGAAGGAAACCAATGTTTCGATGACTCATTAAGGAAGTTCCTAAGTGAACGAACAGGTTGCAGGGTGCTGGTCACGGCTAGCCCAGGACACTGCCCCATGCTTAGGCAAATGGTTGGGAATGAAGGAGTTCGAAAGCTCCAAATACAACCTGCAAAGTACTGAGTTAAAAAAAACAAACATTGTGGCCAAGAAAACACTGTATAGAGTTAGATTTTTAACAAATGAGGCAATAGTGTCTCTGTGTGTGTGTGTGTGTGTGTGTGTGTGTGTGCGTGCGTGCGTGCGTGCGTGCGTGCGTGCGTGCGTGCGTGCGTGTGTGTGTGTCGTTTACATTTTTATAAGCCCAAATATGCTGCAGAATGCACTGAAAGTGATTTATTGCATGATAATGTGATATGATGTGTATTCAAAGTGATGCATGATAAGTTACAGACCTTCAACAAATGATGATTTTGTATCCTTTGTTGTCCTGATTGTCACTTTGATTACAAATATAATGTGCAATAGGTTTTTATAAAAAATGCTTTTAAAGAAAGTACATGATCGTTACTGGAAAAGCTGCACAGTGAAAGCAGTGATCAGAAACTGGTGATTGCACAATCTGTGAAACCTAAGAGTGAGTCCAGCGGCACTTAGTATCTCCTTTTTCGATACATGTAACAGTTCAGATACAGCACTAGTTTCTGTTTTAGTTCAGTGTTGGTGCATGAAAAAGAGAAAGGTCATAATTAAGGGCATCAGCTAGACTGCAAGCAAAGCAGCAACAGCTTCTCTCTGCTGTCAAGAGTAAGAGGAAGTGACTCTTTGAGTGTTCCTGGCAAGAGATCATTTATGCCAGTAACACTGAATTAATAAAAAGGTTTTTTTTTTTTTTTTTAATTATTTATTTTTGTAGGTTCTTCATTTTATGGAAAAGTTTTCAAATGGCATTGAGCCAGTAACTTGTCCGGGTTAACTGTGCATATTATCCTTGTTACCCTTGTTTTTCCCCTCAGCCCTGGTCTGTTGCACCGGTCGTCTTTAAAATGGGCAACATCATCTTTTACAACACTCATGATTGTGTGGTTTTTCGCTACGGCTGGTGACTTTACGTGATCTCAAAAATGCCACAGTCAGCAGTAAACAGCATGTTGTTGTTGTTTCTTTTATCAAATGCAAAAAAGGCGATGAACGTTTGTGTGATAAATAGAGAAGTGAAAGAAAATGTGCTTCAAAGAAGAGAATGATATCCAAATAATGTGGTTTTTGTTGTAGTTTACACAGTCACACGCGTGATGTATGATTAACCTCAAAAAAACAGACAGGGTAATATTCCACCAAAGTAGTTTGCTAGTTTTAAATGAATATTTTAAAAAAGGACTCTCAGTATAGATGGGTTTGTAGAAAGCTAAAGAAGATTGAATCCACAAAGACATGTCACACTATTGGGTGTCTGGCTCAATTTAACAATTAGGCAAGAAGGGCCTCAGTCAGGCGTCCAAGCAATTCGCCACTTGGCATCTATATTGTAATACCTCTGGGAAGTTATTGGGAGAATATTTTTATAGCCTTTCTCTAAAATAAATAATGACATAAAAAAATTATAGTTAAACTGAGTAAATGTTTAGTTGATGTTTTTTGAAATTTTAAAAGAAAATGCTTAAATTAGATCAGCAAATAAGGGGAGCCACAAAGATCTAACAATGTGAAAATGTATCAATGTGAACCAGTTCATTTCAGTAATGCAAACCAACAAGAGCAGTGTAAATTAGCAGGTCAAAAACAATCACAGTCCTCATTAGGCATCAAATATTGTACTAACAAACATAAAACAGTATAGGTTTGTGTTTTATGCTTGTGTTTCACTTTCAAAGACAGCTCAAGTAGAGGTAGAAAACAGAGAATCCATACACTCTGATGTAAGGGCGAACCTTCTGTGAGAAGCTGAGGTGGGACTGGGTGGGATCTTAGAGGCCGAGGCTGCTGTTCCCTGGAAAAATCTGGCACAAAAATCTGGAGCATGGACATTATCCAAGAAAACCTGCTTTAATGCAAACCCAGGGTGCGGTTTAAACTGGAAATTTGCATGTCACCAAAACACAAATGATTACTTACAATCAGACCCTAAGCAATCCTTAAGTTGGTGAAGTCACGACTACTATGACATGGTATGGTCATTTTTTTTTTTTTTTCCATGTTAAGCAAGGCTGCAGATATTTAACCAGGTCAAAGAGAGGAATCTGACTCATGGTCATCTGAGAGCAACAATTTATGCTAAATCTGAACAGCTGAATAAGTAAATCTTACAATATGCTGGTCAGAATTATTCTTCTGCTACCTCAGCTCTGTCTGATTCATAATATGATCCTGAAAAACATTTTAGCATGAACGAAGGAAAAATAAGAACCAAATGTATTTAAGAATACATTTCTCATGTTTGCAGAGCTCTGTGTGCACAAACCACACAGAGCTCTGCAAACAGCTGCACAAAGGCACGCAAAGGTTTTGGTTCTTCTTCCAGCTTTCATTACCAACTGATCTCTGTGTAAAAATGAGACTGAAAACCAGTCGCACACTAACACACTCAACACGCTTAACTTAAAGAGCAACTTGGCTGCGTGCATGTCTCGTACTGGGCAGCTGTTCTTCAGTGACATCTCTAAATTAATGACTTCTACCAGGAACCATGGCAATTAAGTGGAAAATCAGTGTTTAATAATGGCAAAAATTGCCATTAAATTTATTGTGAAGTTTAGCAAATCGCATTTATATGATTCACAAATATTTTCCTCCTAAGATTTTGTGCTGTGAAAGGGAAACTCTGACATTCGCAACAAATCTGTTATTGTGCCTTCCAGTCACAAAATTGTCAATGAAATTTATCAGTAAAGCCAGACCACAGACAGTAAGGTGGTTTTGTGGTCTGTAGATTTGAAAACACAAAATCCAGAATGCAGGAGGGACAGAACCTGAATAAAACGCTCGTTTTAATTGTTGATTCAGTCCAAAACTCTCCGATGTCATCAAACACTACGAGTCAGACAATGGAACTCTGTACAAGACGGAACAGATACGGACTCAAAGCAGACAACGTGTCGAAGAAGAAAGGGAGGACTGGTTTATTTATAGCCTACACTTACAACTAGCTGGGAACAAGAAACAAGAATGGAACAAGAAAACACTGAAGACAAAATCAGAAAGTCAGAAATGAAATAAGGCACCAGTGAAAACTATTATAAAATAAAACAGGAATCAATCCAAAATATACTGACTAAACACACAGACAACAGAAAGGAAACAAACTAATACTGTGGGAAGGTGTGAAGAAATGATAAAGTCAAAAAAGAAACCAAAATGTTATACTAGACTGAGTCCCCAAGATAATAAAACCAAAAGCAGGAAGTTATAACTACATTAAAAAAAAAAAAACAACCTAAAGCTGCACTAAAGAAACAGAAACCAACATTACCATAAACCACAAAAATAACAAATCCCAGGAACCATCACAGACAGGAGTTTTGTTTTTTTTTAGCCAAAGGAGGGTTTTGCCCTGGCAGTGAACAACAGTAAATCTGCCCCTAAATGAGAATGAACATCAGACTAATGTCCCTCGTGACCACAAACACAAATCCAAATTAATGCCACATTTACTTGAGATCAGATAAATATGTAGTGGCTGTAGCTCAGGTGGTAGAGCGGGTCACCTCCTCACCGGAAGGTTGGTGGTTCGATCCCTGGCTCCTCCAGTCTACATGCCAAGTAACCTTGGGCAAGATACTAACCCCATGTTTGCCTACTGGTGATTTGCCCACCATAATCGGTGGCGCCAGTGTCCGGCAGCCTCGCCTCTGTCAGTGCACCCCAGAGGCGCATCACCAGTGTGTGAATGACTGAATGTAGTGTAAAGCGCTTTAGGGTCCTTTACACTCACAGAAATTTGAGACTATATCTCAAATTTGTTTTCATTTCTTAACAAATTACCCTGAAAAGCAACCAGAACCATAAATGATACTGATCCCTGCCCTTTGTGTATTACAGTACTAACAGTACTTATCACTTCTTTTAACCCACAAACATTATATTTTAGCTCAACAATCAGTAACTTTTATGGCTGATATCAATTTAAAATAGACTAAAAGAAATAAATATGCATTAAAGTGTTGACATGTTTGCATGAGACAATATTTTATCTATTATTAGCTAAAAACAAACCCAGAGGATTTAATTTTAACAACTGTACACTGTGTTATTGATAATGAAAAACATGACCAGACTGAGCAGCAAACCCACCAACGATTATGACACATTATCAGATTTTATTGCCTTGTTTTGATCAGCGGCTGCATGTAAATGATCTAAAACAACTTCCTCTAAACTCTACATCGCTAAAGCAGAATCTGCTTGTTCGTTGTTTTGGTAAGCCTCAGATTTTCTGCTCTCCGCAGCACATTCAAAAATGCATCATTATTTAGTTTAATCATTGCGCCTTTACTTTGTTCACTGTAACTGCTGGAAATGTCTGTACATTTGTCTCTGACAGGGCCTCATCAGTCTGGATTAAGTGAAGAGGAGGGGAAAACTGCCATGAAAGAGTCAGAGGCTGAAATAACCTTTTTATTCTGAATCATTACATTTTACACACACACACACACACACACACACACACACACACACACACACACACACACACACACACACACGAAAACATTAATCAAAAAATCCACAATGGCTCATTCTTCTACAGTAGACACAGAACAGACCCCATAATCGAAGCAGTTTGACCACATTTTCAGAAACACCAGGACTCACGTTCATTTAGTCAAAAATGCCTCTTCTATAGCTTCCACATCCTTTTTGGTATCTTCCTATTCTTAGGAAAAAACTAATTTACAGGAAGCACTAAGTATGTTGCGATATTTTGGAGACGGTTATGGACAGAAGAGAAGTGGTTAATGATGCAAGAGAGGTTTCTTCTTGGTGGTAACATAATTTTGTCCACCCATAGCGCCCGCCAGTTACTTTTTGCCTCAGTAACAAAAACTGAGCTGATACGTGTTCTCTCTCAGCTACACGACTGCCTCTACATCAGAAGCCTCATGTATTTCATGGCTTTAAGTCTGGGTTAATAAAGCTAAGCAGTGAGTGTAAACCAAAGTTAAGTACTTACTGGGAATTTACTTTTTGGAGATTTCTGCTCATTTGATCAGTGTTTACAATCATTTTGGTCCCGCCATTAAAACTTACTGTGGGATCCCATCATTGCCTGCTGTGGTAATAAAAAGTCATTAAAATGTTTGTAAAAAATGTAAAAAGAAACCAAGATAAATCATTTCACAACTTTTTCCACATTCAATGTGTCCTATAAGCTACACAATCCTGTTATAAAACAAACCAACATTTCTTAGTTTACTTTCCAGTAGAAGTTTCCTGACATTAACTTAGTTGCAGCAAAATCCATCATCTGCAAAAGAGCTTGCTAAGCATCAAAGGGATCAGTCAGAATACAGAAGAATTTCCAAAACATGAGATGTGTCATGGAACACAAAGAAGACGGTCATCAGTAAGTGAAGAATACAGGAGGCAATATGACACATTACCTAAGAACTGGAAAGCCCCTCCAAAACTGCTGAAAAGAAAAGAAGAAAGCTGGTGAGGGAGGCTTCCAAGAGGCCTGCAGCAACATTAGAAGAGTTGCAGGGTCATGTACTCCATGTGACAACAAGCTCCAGATTCTTCATACTTTATATACATGAGCCTGGAGGGTGCGGTGGCAAGATGGAAGCTTTTTTTATAGATGAAAAACATCTAAGTCAGGCTAAAAAATGCAACAAATCGTTTGGTCTGATGAGACCAAATGTCTGCTGAACACGGTGGTGGCTATTCTTCTTCAGCTGGAACAGAGGCATCTGCTAGAAAGCTGAAATTGAAGAGCACCACCACCCCATATGCACCCATGGAAAAACAAAAGTTGCTTAACCAGAAGATGATTAAAGTTTTGTAGTGGACCGGTGAGAGCCGAGAAACGAACCAGGCTGAACATCTTTGTGGGCTCCTGGAGAGGGCTGTGCACAGGAGATGCCCTCACAATCCGAAGCACTTCCCCAAGGAAGACAGTGCAAATACCACAAAGTTATTTAAGTTAAGATGGACCATGCTGAGAGACACCTTCCCCAAAACAAGTGAATGTTGTATTAAAACCACTGTACACGTGGGTTCCACTAGATGGTGGTATTGCACTTCTCATGCAGGCTCACAGTGAGAGCTGTGGACTTGATCTGCGTCTCAATCCATGAAATTTGATTTACCTATGTGGCTAATCTGGATTTCAAAGAAATAAAACACCAGCAAAAGACAAAGATTCAAGCAATATTTGCTGCTATTCTCTTAGAGGGAAGGATTTTATAGCTTTTTTCTCCTGTCTTATCTTCAAAGTGATTTATCTCCTAAGAAACCTTGATGTTTTCCAAAAACGCGCAGAAACTGAATTAATTGAAGTCACTGATCAAACTGTTGTCACTGTAAATGTAATAATCATCTACTGAACTTCATTTAACAACAAAAAGAGCACATAAAATATCAAAACAGAGGCCAAAAGAGTACATAAGTATTTAAGTACAACTGTTAGACATCTGGTTTTATGTCTTATTGTTCCACTTGAAAAAAACTTTCTTTGAAATCAAGGTAAATCTATCGGTAAGTGATCACTCGCCAGTAATAGTAAAGATCCACTGCTTCGTCCAGTTGTCCCAGAAAATTCTCATCACCCATTCAAAAAAAAACAAACAAACCTCACCCTGAATCCAAACTCCCCAGTTCAACTGCTCTACGCTCCACATCACAACCTCCCGCTACACAACATACCCACAAACCGCACACACTCAAAACGAGAGTTAACCCCCATCAAAAAGTATGATCTCCTTCATGTGTGCCCCCCTCCCGCACTTCCTCCCTCAGTGTCAACCTCTCAGACCAACAAAGCTTCATCATTTGGTAATTAATATTCTAGGAAAGAGGGGAGCATCAGGAAACAATTATTCAATAATGTATGAATGTAAATGCACACTCCCTCCACACAAAAACACACACATATGCACAAGGGCATATACATCAATGTGATCTACTCTTCCTCTATTCCAAGATCAGATTACCTTCATACATTTAGTACAACTGGAGTGAAAGCAATGAATGTGCTGGCTTGCACACAAACGCTCATGGATTCAGCTGTGATGGGTGTTCTCATGCAGTCACAAAAATCCAACGCGGAGCACCACGGTTTCAGAACCTCTTGCAAGCTGATCGGCTTTGTTTTTCGAATGTGCATCTTCGTTTATCACATTAATGCACCAGAAAATAAAAAAGGCCAGTGTACTCCGAGGTCAGCATGGTGCGTTCATTCGAATTGTGTATTTTAAATATCAACGCAAAACACTGTGAGGTGGTTATGGACTTAAAATCTCCTTTAAAAAATTCTCATGACAAGATATTACATGCATGCAGCTCATAAAAGGGATTAATATGAAACACCCCCATGACAGGACATAGCGGCAAGTTATGGGAACACACGATAAGCTACACAGCTTATGCAAGGTTCTGGAGAACAGGGAAAACCAAAGAGCAGATACAAAAATGTATTAAGAACAAATAATTTTGAAATAGTCTTGAAGTGGTTTGACGCTGCAGGTTGTCACACAAACAAATCTCTTTTAAATAGTAGATTCAGTAAATGATGAGGTTGTAGAACAGTGAAAGGGGTCAACCAGGACACTAGAGCTCAAGTATCAAATTTCTCTGCAGTTAAATGGATGGAGCTGGAACCGAGGGTTCAATCTCATTGCAAATAGGTCACAGGTTTGATCAACACCTCAGATTTTAAGCCCTGGACGGTTAACCTACACGTACAAGGTCACTTGAGGGTTTTTTTTGTGCTTAGATTACAGTAGTGGACAGTGACAGGACCGATGGAGCAAGGTGGTGAATACTGCTCTCTGATGTGACAAAAAGCTTTAAAAAAAGAAAAAAAAAGAAAGAAAGAAATGAAGATGCCACTAGGGTTGTTGAAGTCCATTCCGAACCCTCACTGGAGTCTGGTCACATAACTCCAGTTAATATCCACACACTCTCTGTGCTGGCACTGACCCAGTCTGTTTGGTAATTGGGATCAGATGAGTGGCAGCAAAAGCGAAGCGACCTGGGTTCCTCCCGGACCCGCGGTAACCTGGAAGCATTTATTTTATGGAAAAGATGTTTAGTTAAAGTGCAGCGCAGCAGCCTACAGCCCGGCCCCTCTAATGACCCTCCAGCTCTCTTGCCCAGGCCTGGAGACAGAGCCCTGTGATGGATATGACTGGTGAAACAGGCGCACACACACACACACACACACACATGCTTCCAACACTGCTCTATGTGATGGATATGACTGGTGAAAGCTCTGAACACTGCTTCCTGAGTCCTTCACTTCCTTCCTCACAGGCCTCGGTCAGCCAAGCTGAGCCAGGTTTCACTAGACTAGGGCTGGATTGAGTTGCAGATTAACAGGCTTCCTGTCCAGTCCGTTGGCTGCGTTCATCTGCTTTCCTACCGGTCACTTTTATTGATGACCGAGCAGTGACGTTATTGAGGATGAATGCGTCTCTTCAGGATGGATGAAATGCTGGAGACTCACCGGGAGTGTGGAGAAAACAGCGTTACCAGCATCTGTTACACTTACACTTTTCCTTTTATCAGCTATCGTCTCTTGCCATGAGGATTTACAGAATACAAACCGGGTTACATTTAGGTACTGAGCAAAATACAGACTAAATATGTTTTGCAGATCATTGCAACAGGATTTTTGACTTCTTAAAAATGTCTTAAAACTGCTGAAAAAAAAGACAAAATGTAACTTAATGGTCTTAATGACAGATGAGCTACTAAAATAGAGCCTTTTCCATGGTAAAAGGTACAATATGTTGTTACCACAGCTGGCTGTAGACAAAGCTCTATTAATCTTTAGATTTGGAAATGCAACAAAAAAATAGGTTTTATTATAACAACATTACCCAAAAAGATCTTTTTTCATGCTTTCTATTAAATAAACAGATATATATATATATATAAACCAAGTCCATTGCCATTCCCTCCACCATCTCATCACTACAAGCCTCCAGCACCACCCACCCCACACCTCTCATCCTCTCTCCTTCCCTCTCCCTCTCTCCTGCTGGCAGCCGTTGATTACTCTCGTCTCCTGGGGGAAGGCTTAAACTCCTCAGAGATAGTAATATCGAGGGCACTACTGGCTAGTCACTTCAGATCAGGGCGGGGGGAGGAAATGGCGACGGACATAAAGCTAAATATATAATTCCTCCCATGCCGGTAATCACGATGTCCAGACGATTTGAAATGACAGTTTAACCACTTTAGACTGAGGCACGCTTTGTTCAAATTTGAGAACCGGGAGGTGCGTGCGCGCCCAAGTGTGTGTGTGCTGGAACGACTGGTTGCTCCCTGTGATGGTTGGGGAGCCTCCTCGTGGGTGTAGTAGCTATCCAAAGAGGCCCCGTGTGGTCCTCTCTAAACGCACCGAGGGGGTGGGGCGGCGGCCGGTCCATTGAGTTAAAATGGCTCGCAGACCAGACAGGAGCAATTCTGTGAATGACTGACGTGCCAACAGCTCCGGAAGGAAACACTCTCACTACCCAGTATTGGTTTACGTGATTATTAGGATATCCAGCTTCCTCCTAAAATGGTTGATCATTTCCCTGTTAGAGGCAGCAAGAGCTCCCACCTGGATTAAGCCTGAACGTGGTCCACATGCCACCAGGCGCAACCAGACCTCACGCCACACAGCTCACCAATTACACACATAAATATTAATAGGCTAATCTGCGCAGATTCTTTCCCTCTGAGCCTGTTAGTGCATCCCTGAAAGGGTCAGAGACACTCTAATTCATTTAAATTTTAAGTTCAATTTGCATATGCAGAGATTTTTTTTTTTTTTTTTTTGTTCCAAACAGGCTCTCGTTTCCCCAATCATCACATCGCAAGAGGAGCCTGCATTTTGTATTCATGCTCTGATTGGATCCTTGATGGGATCTTCATGGTGGCTTCTCACACTCTGGTGCTCTTCACACTCCAGAGTAGATGAGGAGAGAGAGAGAGAGAGAGAGAGAGAGAGAGAGAGAGAGAGAAGAAGGAGGAGATGAGAGGTGTGGATGTGGGATCAATCCAATTCTGACTACGTTGAAGTGGTCCGCTCCGTCATCGCCCAACTCCACGTCCTCCTCGTCGGTTTCAGCTGCAGCAGGAGCGCCACGGCTCCGGCTGTAATCAGAGGCGGCACAGAAGGAAGAGAGCAGGCAGAGAGCCTCCATATAATATAGACTCCTGCTCCTTTTTCTAGGCATACACGGGCTACACAACATAACAGAATTCATATTACACTATTGTCACAAGATTCCCTCAACCTGTATGAATAATGCAGGAGACAAATCTGCATGAAAGGTGAGAGAGAAAGAGTAGGAACGCGCAGGCGAGTCCACACCAAAGCGTTTCACATGCACTTTTCAGTCGCGCACACTGGCTTAGTTTTACTTGCACTATATGTGTTTTAAGTGCATCCCCAAGTGCATTTTTATGTTTCAGATCCATTTTCCTGTGATTAAAGTAATTGTGTGTTTGGGCTAGGAGTGCTGCCAAATACGGGTGACCTAAAGCTCAATACTGGGCCTGAACACTTCCTGTGTAGACACAGACAGAGGACTGAAGCTGCTGTTCTCTTGCAGAGACCAGAATATGTTTTTAAAAACAACCTGAAAAATGTATCTGCTAATAAACACTTTGAGCACTAAAATGCACTTATAGTTAATTTAAGCACTTTTTCTTTAGCCTCTCTATGTCTGATGGTTTCTTCAGTGGTGCTACTATTACAGTCTGATTAATTGAGTCTGATAGAAAATAACAGACACGAATAGTTGATAAATAGGCGGGACTTCCTAAAACTAGTTAACACTTTACATAAGCCAATACCAAAGTATTCACAGCAGTAAGGGTCTCCACTTGGCAGCCATTTTGAAATGCCTTTGGGCACTTGCCTGGGTAGTTAATTTGAAGCATTGTCTAAATAAACATTGATTTCAGTGGTCACTGGCCACACAGACGCTTGACGTCCAGCCAAATATCACAAAAAGGCTCAAAAATTTTGAGCATTTTGAGACTCTAGTTAAGTTTAGTTACAAAGATGTACAGTTTTCCCCCTTACTAGTTAAACTAGCATCTCTGCCGAAATTCAGTCAGAGTTCAGGGTTTTTTGAAGGTCATGACTCAGCCTTATATAATGTCTGTGTAAATGCACTAAACTGCTAGTTAAACATAGTGAATAACTATTAAAATACAGAAGCTAACTAACATTAATAGACAGTTGTGATTATGCTAAAGGTATTGCTAGCAGCTAAACTTTTAGCTAACAATATATTAAAATTAATTGAGTAATTATAGTGAATACCTGCTGAAATAAACAGAAGCTGGCTAAGATTATATCTAAAAATGATTATTCTTTTTGCTAAAGGAAAAGCCAAGCAGTTCAGTTTTTATCTAAGAAAATGTATGAGCAATTGAAATATCAAGAAAAAAACATGACTAAAATTGATCTGCTGTCTGCAGTACAAATAAATGAAATACATTAAATTGTTTGCTGAATTGAGGGATAAATAGAGTAAACTGTTATAAGTACCATGAAATTATTAGCTGTTACATGGTATAGTAGGTAAAATATTGAATGTATGGTTGCAATCAGACTGAAGAAAACCTTCATAACTTTTTACATCTTTCATTCTTCAATTTATGAACGCTTTTTCCCCACCACTGAAAAAAACAATTTTGCCATGTGTAAGTCAAAAACTCAGCTTACACACTAACTAAAACTTGGTTTGAAATAATACATCAAAAATTAAACTTATAACTGTGTGACAAGGTTTTGTGGGTTTTTGTCAGTGGTGGAAACAAGCTTCCATTGGTTGAAGGAGTAAGCTAATACTTATGCACAGCAGAGACATTTAACATACAGCGCTTGAGAGACAATGTAGTATAGATCCAATTATCAGTCTGAATATGAGTGGCCTGTTTTTAGTCCATCAACAGGGCTGTGAGGGTGCAAGAGTTGCAAAAAGCAACTAAAGACTAACTGTATGTTAGCAAACGCCATGTTTTCTACTATATCTGTCATGAAGGCTGTTCATGAATTTTAACTCCTCTGCTGTAAAAACTGCTCTTATTTCAACTGGCTTTGTTCCTTGTTCTTGAAAACCTGTTTTTAATAGTAGATGCTTCTTAAAAATGATTTATTTCAGTAAAGTGACATTTTTATAAAGGGTGTTGTGAGTAAAAGCAGTGATTTTTGGGTGTGTGTCTGGTTATCTTTTCTTCGGCACACCAGCCTCGGATAAAAGCCTCGGCTATCAAATCAAACGTTTACTGAACTAATTTAGACTTGTATATTTTTGTGAGGAATCGCCAAAGGACACACCAAAGACACAAAGACAAACCTCCGCCGCTCTCTCGCTCGCACACAAGCGCAGTCTCAAGCACATGCACGCACGTCAAAAGGCGGTGCTAGTAGTAGTAGTAAACATTTGAAAGGAACAGGGGTAATTCACTTGATAAATGTCAACCAAAATGAAGCTATCAGCTGAAAGCAATTTCCTTGTGCTTGCCTGTGTTCTGCGCCAGGGACTTGGGAGATTTTCACCCCTCCATCGATCATGAAGCCTCTGTTTTAGGCCAAGGTACACAATGCCCTCAAATTGCTGACATATGGACCTAGAATCACCACAAAAACCTGCCATTTCCACCCCACCCCTCCTCTGTCCCAACCCAGCCACTCCTCTGCTAAACTCTTGTTTATCCAGTGACTCTGGACTGTTTAGGCCATTAAAGCAAAGCCGTCCAAGGAGACAGAGCAAATATAATAACATGAAAAAGTCACAACCTCTAACCAGAAACACAGCGTGGCTACCAAAAACCAAAGAGAAATATGGTTTGTCATCGTTTCTCAATTCATTTTTAATAAGTCTGAAGGTACTCTGATTAAAATTTAACTAGCTGATGCAAAACTGGAGTTCTGTGGTCTCCAATCAACTGTGTAGCTGTAGGACCGAGTGTGTGGGCAAACTTAAAATAAAACCTGTCTGAGTTGTGGGCCGCCTGTGACCAGTAGCGGAAGAAGCAAAACAAATTGTAATAAAGATGATGACACCGACCACATAATGGCATGGAAAGCCTGTAGCTGGTGTAAACAGCACATACATGAAAGCAGCGTTTGTGTGTGTGAGTGTCGCTTGGTTTCTCATACACACATATGTTGGTTTCAACAGCTATTGCGCTACAGTTCCTGAGTGCAGCTATTTCAAGGCAAAGGCCAAGTGCACAACATTAAAAGCCTTCTCCTAATGGACAATTGTGCTGCCAGGGCCTAGGGGTCTGTGCGCAGGAAAAGTCCATTATCACTCTAACTAATGGAGGAGGGAGCGACTTCAAACATAAAGTGGAGAAAATGAAAAGAAAACAAGAGAGAACAAGATGACGCACATGGTACAAAGCAGCGTTTCTTTAATGGACTCCATCAATAATGTTACGTTCCCAACTTTATTGTGTTTAAAAAAAGAGAGCAGCCATATTATCAATCCTCAACATGGACAGAAATTAAAGGCCTCTTTTTTCCCCCCTCAAGTGCATTTTTAACAGACTTGGAATCAATGTGAAACAAATGTTTGGCAGCATCTTAATGGTATCTGTTCGGTCGACTCCTACGTCTCTGGAACAAACTCGCTCTCGCTCTTGCCACCAAGACAAACCCGCAGCCAGTTTACATTGAGACGGGTGCGCTTGCTTTTATATAAACAGACAGCCCCTGTGGCAAAGGGTTTGATTAGGAGGAGGCCCACAAATCCCATTAAAAGTTCATTCGTTGCTTTCTCGCCGTTTGTTTGAAGACAGGAAGAGTAACAAGGGAGGAGGGAGGTGACGGGTAGTCTGTTGTCATTTTTGTAACGGTTTTTGTTTATGCACTTAGGCGGCTAAAAGCAGATATCACGACACAGCAAAAAAAAGAAAAGAAGCTTACCCAGTGATGTGGGCAGGAACAAAAGCCCAAGATGTGGTTCGAACAAAAACTACCTCCCCAACATGATCCAGTCACTGTCTATTAACAACATGTAACAACACTGCTTTTCAGAGTGTCCTCTGTCTTAGAGTGACACAAATAACAACTTTCACAGTCAGCCTAACAGCTCCTTGGTCTTGGCTGCAAGCTGTTTGTCGATGTCTGCTGCAATGTTGTCTGCCATCTGCTGAATCTGTGTAGGCAGAGAGGCGAGGAAAAAACACAAGTAATGAAAGTTAATGCCTCAGAGTGCAGAGGTCTAATAAGGGGTGCAGAAAAGGATGAGTGGAGGTGAGATCCATAGGGTAGAGACGAATTTCTCATTTTGCATGTAGTTTTCAAATAAAGAAATGCATTATATAATCAATAGTTGACGTATCAGTGAAGTGGGCTTACAAAACTTTTCCTTATTTTCTGTAATATGTGCTGTTATAACACTGTATGCTTGGATCTATATGATCAAGCTCTAAGAGAGCGAACATCCTTCTATGGCCGTCTCACTAGCTCCTGCTGGTTAAACCTTTTGTCTGATTGGCTGCCCCTTGCAAACAGATGTTTCGTAAAGGGGGAGGAGCTAAAACTGCTTGAATTCAATAGAAGATGAACTGAGAGGCTTCACCATGCCACGGTATAAAATAAAAATGCATTTTTTGTAACGTTGCTATGATAAACTTATTTATCATCAGCTGTATCCTTGCACAGTGTTCATGCAACAGCTAGTAAACTCTAACTAGGCACTTCAGTTTGGTGGTGGGGGTGGAGGGGGGGAAACATTTCTGATGAGTTTTTCAAATATATTTTGTTAGAGTTTTGTGCAGCCCAACGAAAATGGTTTCTGGTCGTGCAGCATAGAGGTTTCCACAGCTTAAATCTGACAGGGGAAAAACATTTCTATACGATTTCTTTCCTCGCCTCCAGCTATACTTTTTTCTTTTTTAAATCTCAGGGAATTCCTCATCTCTTACCTGTTTTTCTACGAGTCGTATTGTGTCCTCCGAGTGGCCTTCCTTTGCTTTTTTGACCTGTGTGACAGCATTAGAGCGCACTCTCCTCAGTGAGTCTTTAGCCTTGTTGCTGAGCTGTTTGGCTACCTTGGTCAGGTTCTCCCTGTGCTCCCGAGTCACTCTGCAGGGAAACGAGAAAGATGTCAGAAATGAGAGGCGAGACAAAAAAATTAGAGTGCAAAAAAATATATAATTAAAAGTTAAAGGGAAAAAAAGGGGAGATGGACTAAATGCTGAAATGAGACTTCTTGCTGCATGCCAGCAGCTTTGACATCACTTTTGGCATATGCTGCCATCTGCAAGGCCAACACCAAGCACAAGCTGCCTGTTATGCCTCTGTATTTACTGTGTTTATTTAAGACGAGATGGAGTCTAATACCAGCTTGGTTTGACCACATTTAAGCATGAGCTAGGAAGTAATTACTGTGTTTTGTAGCGTACGGTAAGAGGGTTTTATTAAAAATATCCTGGAAGCAACAACATTGCAGTAAGAGACACTAACAAGCAGTCACAACTTTGTATGACACGAGCAAATACACTCTGAAAAACAAAATAATGAAAACTAAGGTCCTCATTTGTGCAGATGTGGACGCTAAGTGCTTATAAGCATGACGTCTGATCCTCTTAGCTCTGACTTGCAGCAACCACCAAACAATCTTCCTGAGACCTTAGAGCAGAGCCGAAACATCCGTCATCCTAACAACTTTGCATTCACTCTGCATTTGTTAATCACTTAGAAAGTCCTACTTCCCATTTCACTCTCCCTCTTTGTCCTTAATTGGCTTTTTCCCCCCTTGTTTTTTGCCTCAGGGACTATTTGCAAACAATCCAAGTGCGGCGTCTATTTACTGCAAACAATACGGCCTAATTACCGATTCCAGGGCCAATCAAGAAGCGCCTTCTCTTTGGAAATGCAAATGCAGGCTTGGAGCGTGCCGAGACTGATTGCAGGGGGAAAAGCAGTCTGACGCTCGTGTCCCTCCTCTGCCAGAATAACACCTGCTGCTCCACGCGCACACACACACTCATGATAATGCATGCACATAAACACAAGACAGCATTCATGCACTGAGACGCACATGCACGTGTGTATATGTAAAAAAACATACTTTATATACACAGGCAGAGCAGTTTAGTGAGTGAGTGACTGATTGTTTTGTGTCGGGTTGTTTGATTTGGCCGGGGGAAAGAGAAAGAGATTGACCCAATCCTCACGTCGTCACACCGGGGGTCTCTATACATCTACAGGCAAAAGTCAATAAACCTGTCAGTTTAGAGCACGGAGACGGGTGGAGGAGGAAAATAGAGGAATAGCAGAAGAAAAATAAAAGTAAAGAAAAAAAAAAGAAGTGAAAGAAGCAAAGTGCTAAAGGGAAGAAAAACGTTTTATGGCCTCCGGCGTGTTTGTCTGCGAGTGCGTCAGAGACAGACTCACTTGGGAACGGGCACCTTGATGATCGTCCCGTCCACCTCTGGGTCTAAGTTCATGCTGCTCTCTCTGAGGGCACGGGTGGCCGCTGCTGTAGCCTGGGGGCGCAGGCACACAGACACACAGACACACACACACTGGAGTGAATAAAAAGCAAATCTACAAGTGCAGGTAGTGGCTTAGCTCCAGCTGGCAATCATTAAGGTGTTGTGTGTGGTGTGTGTATGGTGTGTGTGTCAGGGAAATCCCATGTAGTGTGTAATTGCCTCAGGCCACTGTCAACACTCGGCCCCATGGGATAGGACTGAGAGGTTGCAGGGCATGGTGGTGACCCCTGGTGACCCCACAGGAGAGTCTGCTTGTGGATGATACATCAACACACACACACACACACACACACACACACACACACACACACACACACACACACACACACACACTTTCAAGTACAACCTTCAGTTGTACTTGAAGGTTTTTTCTGGCAGCATCACCACATTATTATTGTGAGTTATTTACTCTGTTCGCCTGTGAACATGGGG
>VURO01028856.1:0-22895 GCA_015108175.1 Pelvicachromis taeniatus | reverse complement strand
GGAGGGTGATTCAGGTGAGATGTAGTGTGGAACAAACAGCTGATGAGCAGGATAACCATGTTAAACTGTGTTATAGAGTCTGACAGCTGCTGGTAGGAATGACCTGCGGTAGCGCTCCTTCCTACACTGTGGGTGTAATAGTCTACTGCTGAACGAGCTGCTCAGTGCTCCTACAGTCTCATGCAGGGGGTGGGAGGTGTTGTCCATGATGGATGTTAATATATTATATAAAAGGTAATATGATATTTCATTATTTTTTTTTAACTGGCACCTTTGTCACTTCCAAAAAACCAAAATGGCATCAACTCTATCAATAGCTGGTCTTGATCTTAAGCGTATGAAAACTAATTGCAAATAAAAGTAATAAGTATTGGTGTTGCAAAGTGATGATGTGCCATGACAAACACAGGGAAGGAAAGAGAGAGGCTGACACCGTCCAAGATTTAGAAATGCAAATAAAAAACTTTGAAAGGGAGGATAAAAAAAGTTACCTTCAATCCCCATAACGCATTGTTGTTTATTTTCTTCTGACACTTCAAACTTGTCAATGATTTCTGCAACATACTCTGGAGTCACACTGGTCATCTATACAGAAGAAAACAACAGAAAATGTGAAGAGGCCTACATTTGCAGCATTTGAAATGCAGTAAATACCCAGTTTCATTTAAGTCTAGAAGGTCGAGGAAGTCAATGTGACTTCCCATTTTTGTATTAAATTCAGCAGCTCAATTTTAGAAACATATTAACCTGAGTATATTAAAATGGGAACAAAATGGAGCATGATGAAAAATTACACCATTGAAATGTAAGAAAAGTGAAAACTGTAAGAAAAAAGAAAACCTTGAGAAGAAAGAAAAAGAGCATGGAAAAGTCATATAGAACCAGCCAAGTGCTCCCATGACACAAACCAATTTTAGATGCAATACACTGGCTTAGTGGAGCAGATTCCTCTGGGCAGACAGCTTAGGCAAAGGGAGTTAGACACTGAAGTAACAAGAAGAGAGTGAATAGGAATATAATGAACCTCTTTCCTGAGGTCAAATTACAATTAAAATAGCTGATTTTTGAGGCTCTGGTTTGATCTTCTCATTATAAAACTGAGGTGGGTTTTAGCATCATTTGCTGAGAATTTGATTGGTGCACCTTTTGCTCGTTGTGCAGGAAGTTGGCCAGCTCGTCCGCTGTCAGGTGGTCCTTCCTATCGCTGTATGCCATCATCAGCAGGTACAGGTCCCGTCTAATAGACATCATCTTGTAGAAGACAGAGAACTCCTCGTATGTGAGGGTGCCCTGATGATCATCTGTGTCTGCTTCCTGTGATGGTGACAGAGTGATATGCCATTGGCAATATGGCTAAAGCTTAGAAAGCCTAATATTTTCATGCAAACTCAAGCTCACAAGCAGTTTGATTATCAGCACAAGGCCTGTCTGTGACAGAAATTCTGCTCATTGTTATATAATTATAAGTATTACGAGTGAACGTTGTTGTACTCCATGTCATGTTAAGTTCATCTTCTTCAGTTCTGAATAAATCTACCATTGGTGCTTGTTCTTCTCAGTGAAGCTGTAGTTCAAGTGACATTTTGTCTGCAGTATGAAAAGTGCCATGAGTTCTTCCCACCTGTTAACTTATCTGTTCCTTGATATTTGATCAAAATGATCAAAATGCTAGAGGTTGCTGTTTATATATTCTATATATATAATATATATATAAGTAAAAAGCTATTATCAATGCTACCAACAGATGAAACAATGCAAATAGTCTTAAAATAGTCTTAAATCTGAATACTGTCCCATTTCTTTTGCACTCATACAGCACAGGTTCACACCAGCAGCAGGCAGACACCATGGAGCAGCATTTTTTATATATATAAACACATTATTACTTTCTCTTTTTTTCCCTATACCCATATCTCACTAGATATTTCCAGGGAACGCACACAGCTGGGCTCGCTCCTTATTCTATCCTGCCACCACGCTCCACCGGCTCGGTGGGATCCAACATCTCATATTACCTGGATCTCACAGAGGCCCATTCAACACCAAATCTAATAATACTAGCTAATGCCCCCATCGCAATCCCATAATGAGTTTACTGTGAGCATTGGGGACTCGATCACAGACAGAATCTACACACAACGAAAAGGATAAATCACTGTGATTGACTTGGAATACATGGACAGAAAACAGACAGATTCTGGATATTTTAAGCACCAAAAGCTGTTCAGGTGATGATGTCTCCTGGTGCGTCACTGGAAAAAGATACATCGAGGAAATTTTCTTTCTAATCTAAATGCAGAGACTGAACACTTTCAATTTATTCCATTATGAGAGGATGAAACGTTCTGAAATTCACTGTATCATCTGTGAACTAATGAAAGATTAAAGAAGAGGAGGCTTAAGGGGGTTAACACTGTTCAGAATTTTCAAATCAGCAAATTATATATATTTTTTAAATGATGTAATTCTTGGCTTAAATAGGGACTTACCACACAATATGTTCTAATGAAGAGCGATTTGAAAGCTTAAAGGCACTGAAACCATTTCTCAGCCTCTGCATTTGAGCAACAGGCCTCCGAGTGATTTTATAAAGTGTAGTTTAGCTGAGTTTTTGTTTTTGTTAAATTGAGAGAACAACAACACTTCTCTGATGTAGTCATACCTGAGTAACTTCACAATTGTGGCCCTAGTTGCCTATTGTGCCAGGACACCTACATAGCCATAATCAAGCCGTTAAGTTGAGTTTTACTTTTTTGATGATGGGATGTGAGAATGATTTAAAATGTGGACAATTCAAATGAGGAAGGTATAAAATATAAACTGTGACTGTTTATATGTTTGACTTTGTATGTTTTTTTATTCAGTTTTGCAGCAACGCTTCAAGTGGACTGAATGATTTCAAATGGTTTCATGTTCTAACCTGAAACATTTGCTTGACCTTCCTGCGTGGCAGATTGACATTCAGCTTATGAAGAAGTTGGTAGATTTCCTCAATGTTTAGCAGGCCGTCTCCGTTCTTATCAGCCTCTTCGAATGTCTGCTTCATCCATGTGAGGCACACACACACATTAAGGAAAAAGAGGTAGGTTTCATGTGTATATGTTTATCAAACTTGTCAGGATATTTTTTAGCATTGCCACTTGTTTGATAGGAGACAGACAAAGTAGATGAAAACAGTTTTTGACAGTGTGCGTGAATGCAACGTTATTTTCTGAAGGAAAACAATTATACTTCGCATTGTGGTGAAGCATTTTATTTCAAAGCATTAAATGTTTCATTCTGAGCTGACAAAAATATGAATAGAAAACTGTTTTTCTTCCTAGAAAACTGAGGTTCATGATTTCTGTGTAGCTGTTTGTTTAAAGGATATTGGTCGTGTGTACGCTGGCGTTTGGCCAAAGAGTCCTCATCACTAATTCCGGCCATCAGGTAGCGAAGGCCAGTTATCCAGGTTCTGGCTTCCTCTGCATTTGACGTCACCAGGTCAAGGGACTCCATGTGGTTTCCATGATAGACTGTGAAGCAGCAGGCAGGGTCGAAGGTGCCATCCGCATGCCGATGGAAGATGTCCGACTGACCGCCCTCTGTCACCTTATACAGCGAATCGATGGTGACTGACAGTGAAAAGAAAAGATGGAAAAAAAGGAGAAAAATAATACATTAAAAAGGCACCTCGTAGGTATCATCGTAGGAGCAGCACCCAACTGCTAAAAAAAAAAATCTATAAAACCATGCATTTTTGGTTTAGTTCAAATTTATTTATATGGAGCAAGTTGACTCAAAGCAATTTATATTCCAAGGTAAAGACCCTAAATTATTAAACAAAAAACCCCAACAATCACACGATTTCCAGTGAGTAAGCACTCGGCAACTATGGGACAGAAGAACTCCCTTTTAACAGGACCTGTGGCAGAACCAGGCTCAAGGAGGGGCAGCAAGGGTGAGAGGAGAGGGTGAGAAGAGAAGGTAAAGAGAGGGAAATAAGCAGAGAATAGAGTTTTTAAAGATTTATACTTCAGTAAGGTTGCATGGGCTTGGGGGCTGAAAGAGACAAGATGGAAAATGTAAAGTTCATTATATGCTGACAAATTGAAAAAAATATGGATTAACAAAATTAATTGCCTTTAACGTCAAGATATAGAAGAACCTACAGAAGCATAATAACAAAAATGCAAAACCGGCAGAATAAGTGTAAAAACATAAAACAAGGGATAACATGAAAAGAACATGAAAAGCTTTTTGAAAAATAACCATGATTAAAAAGATGCCCGTTCCTTCACTCACTGCTTTTATGTGAAGTACATAAAGGCAGAGAAAGAACGTAAGCTGCTCCTATAGGCTAATGAGATTTCAGTATAAACCCAGCTAACTATGAGTCTGTGCCTTTGTGAGTAAAGAGAGACTGCCTAAACTATGATCTTTGCTGAATCTAAAATCCACTCAATGCATCGCTTCAAGTTTCTGCTTTATTCCTTATGTCTATAAAATGTTTTGTTACTGACTCTCATCAACGCACAAAACCTTTTACCCAGACCAGTAAACCTTTTTGTTTTAGCATAATATTTCAATAACTAATTAAAGAATTGACGAGTTTTTCATTAAATTAATTGCCTCTCTGCTCGTCCTAAAATACAATTTCTTATGATCCATTCCAAAAATTATCCACCATCACACTCTCTTACCATGTCACTTCCTGTTACATAATCTCATCTCTGAAAACCTGCTACAGTATGACAGAAAGTAACAATATGGCCGCCTTGTTTTGATACTGTTAAGAAAGACGGCACGCACACACACACACACACACACTTTCAAAGAAATATTCAGGCAGCTGTTGTGTGTTTCTCTTAATCATGTCAATGGAGAGTATCTAAGAGGCTTATCTAATGTTGACAGTTTACTCACACACACACACACTGCTATGTACACATGTAAGGACAGGTCCATAGACAGATGTATGCCTTAGTGGGTTGATATAAAATAAAAAAGTGCCAACGATGCTTTGAGGGGGCTGTGAAACATATACAGATAATCCTCTCAGAGCCAGAGCAATGTGGAAAACTCAGATTATTAAACTTAAACAGACATTCCAGGAAAAAAAGGTTTACTGCTGCAAAAAAAAGGAAATAGCCACAATCTGTCAAGCACTTTGAAACATGATATGTGCAACAAAAATATATATTATTAGTGCTATTATTATGTAAGTAGAAATAATCTTGTGTTGATAGCTTTTTATAGCTTTAACTGTAGAGTTCTAGAAACAGTACAATATCAAATAGTGCAACATCTGCATGATCAGCCAAGGCATGCAACGAGCAATGTGGGTGGGGTTTGTAATCTCACCCCCATTTGTTTGGATCTAAACAATAAAAGCACCTTGTTTCAATACATAGCAGATCATTTTTTTCTGTAATAAACCAAATCATAATCTTTCAAAAAGTTACACAGGTGTAAATGAGAAGCTATAATACCGATGACATTATTCTAGGTTTTTTTTATTTATTTCATGATTTAAAACCAAATTCAGCGGTTCATATTAATTACTCTCGTACATGCTGCAATATTGTTTGGTCTTCTTCAGGCCATTTTTAGGAGGCGGCTATGCAACATAATGATGTCATAATATATCACAGTCAGTTCAAGTTTTGGGTATGAAACTTGATGTTACTGTTGTGAAATAAAAATTGCACAATGGTGTCCTAAGGTGCTAAAAATGTATAAAAACAAACAGGTCAATTTAGCCTACTGGTAGATAGTTGCTAGGCAATATGTTGACATCATAATATCTGTATCCATAATATACATAGGAACCTTGAGGGACTTAATATGTACCTTTGTGCAAATTATGGTTGTTCAGCTACTGATTTTTTAAGAGAAGTTCACTGAGATAAAACACTTGTGTGTTATAGTAAGATGCAGTGATCTTAGGATATTACAGAATTGCATGTCACAGTACTTTCATTGTACCATTTTATAGTACAGTCTTGTTGGAACTAGGGGTAGGTGATACACTCACTGTATCACGAGTTTTCCCACGTACAATGGTTAAAATGGCTTTATTGTAACCATCAACTATGAATTGCAAAAACAATCTTAAGCTGTCTGCACGTAATTGACTAAGTTTTTTTTCTGCCTCACACAACGAATGCATCATTAATCCACCCCTCCCAACCAGAAAAAGTGCTACCCTACACTGCGTTGAGCATGAGTGTTTATATACTGCCAGATAAGGAAAAATATGGCGACAGTGGGAATTTCAGACACGCGAGGAAATGAGACTCACTGTCGTTTGGATTTCACAAGGAGGATGTCGCACAAAATGCTGTAATTTGCAAAAAATTCTGTAAAACTATTGCCGCAAAAGACAGCACTACCACATATTCCGTCAGCTGAAAAGTCATCCACTGTAAAATGAAGAACTCTGCAGGTCATGTCTCCCCACCAGAGATGGGCAGTAACCGAATTCTTTTTTCAAGTAATGAGTAAATTAACGTATTTAAGCACGCTTCATTACTAGCTGTGTCCCAAAACCTAGGCTGCATCCTTCGGAGGACCTTGCCTTTGTGGTCTATGTGGGCCGGGTCCTTCGAAGACCGAGAAGGCCGGAAGTGCGAGGCTGTGAAATGGGACGGTCTAGCTTTCATTTGCATCACATTTGATTCATTTTAATTTTTTTTTATCCAATTTTTAATACAGTATGTCAGGGGTTTAATGTGCTTGACATTTAAGCTTCAGTACGGATCTCCAGACAATAGTGGAAATGAGGCCAAACAACAGTCTAAAGGAGTCTTTTAAGGTCCTCTGTTTTATTTGTTTTTTGCCTAAACCTCACAGATGTTTACTCTGAAACTGCATGCTCAGACTCAAGGCAAATCACCCATATGGTCACTTAGGTTGGAGGTTTGTACAGTGCTACTTCTTGATGTGCGCCTTCAACTTAGACAAACTATGAAAAAAAGTTGTAATAAAGAAGATTTTCTCCATTAAATGTATCCACAATGTTTAAAAATGATACCATAATTTGATATAAGGCCAGACAGATGCAAAAGAGTTTGTTTATGTGACTTTGCGTGCGTGCGTGCGTGTGCGTGTGTGTGTGTACTCACTCTTGGCCTTCTCACTCTTGCGTGAGGGCTTCCAGCGGATGCAGGAACGATGTTCATCCAGGTAGAAGAGCCTCACCAACCCTTTGGATCCAGCCTTCAGCTTTACCATCTGTGTCCCTGACTGCATAACACTCATGCATCTTTCCACTGCAAATAACGCAGACACACACACACAAACAAGGTTAGCAGAGAATCACATCAAGACAAAAAAAGGAACAGGTGTTTGGCTTTAACTGTATTTTCTCAGGAAGAAGTGCGGCAAAGTGTCACAGAGTCACACAGTTAGTAGTTGAGCCAGCAGCTGATGTGGGTCAGACTCCAAAATGAACAGAGATTCTTCTGTGTAAACACACAGGGCTGCTTTTCTGTTACCCCGCTGACCTCTTCATGAGAGCAGCTCAGGGAAGGAAGAAGTAGAGCGATCTCAGAGAGAGAGAGACACATCTAATGTGTATGTCTCTGTTCTAAGTTTCACAGAGAGCCTAAAGAACTGTTTGAGAAAAAACTTCCCATTGTGATGAAGCAGGTGGGAGCTAAGATTGGGCTGCATTAAAGGCTGCTGAATTTGTTACATACCTCTGCAGATATTTTCAGTTCAGTGTTTCAGTGGTTTCTGGTGTCTGTCTCTGACATTTCTTCTTCTGTCCCAATTCAGCTGGATTGAATGCAATTCTCTTTGAGGATCTCATAGTATTGAATGTTCAATAAACTGAAATAATTCAAAAGCAGAATCTGTGTTGCTGCTATTCTGGATTATGTACCGACCTCACTGTGCACAGTATGATTTAAATCTATGATTTGTTGATGTTGCTTTTGTGGAGAGGGGTTTATGGGGACTAGATTTAGATGAATTCACTGCAGGGCTTCAAGGTTTTGGTTGTGCACCTGCCATCATTGCTTTATTTAAGTACTGTGACATTTAGAAGTTTCTGCCCATCAGCATTAACATGAAACACGCACACACTGCAAACCAATGCTTAACATTTTCACATTAAACACAGGCAGGTTCACTGTCTGCCCTTGCATTACATTGTCTACACTATACTAGGAACTGAAAACTCAATTTCTGGTAGTTATCTACTGGCAAAGGTTCAATTAAAGACACTTGAAATGAACAGGAGTATGGCAAGGAGGGGGGCAGAGTGTTCTGAAGAGGAGCGCAGAGGGACTGAAATGATGGTAAGAATTGACTTTGTGTTTGATTGCTTGACTGTCTAGCACTGTCCAGCTTTGAGAAAGGATAAAAGACAAAGCTTCAAACTTTTTATTTTGTGTGACAGCTGGTGGCAGAGATATAGACAGGGATGACAGCAGAGAGAGGGGGAGATTTCCATCCTCATTAGTGGAGTGTGTGCACGCCTCTGCGTGTATGTGTGCGTGCATGGCTGTGCATATTTCACGTTTTCACATAAGCATGCATCATTTCTTTGTTAACATGCATCAGTCCACACATACGTGCACACAACACTCAAATAATGAAAAGGTTAAAAAGAAAAAAGAACAGAAACACACGGTTGGAGAGTAAACTCTGATCTCTGAGGGACACTTATTTACCTGGCCTGTCTCTCATTGACGCCCGTTTCTAATAAACGCCGGGTTTGACAACATGACACGACAAATAGACGCCGGTCTCCTTTAAGTGCCGGTCTGTAAACGCCGATCTCCAATGACCCACCACCTTTTCCGTACGCTACTACTCTTTTCGTACCATATGGGTTACCGCCCTCCTGCAATATATCATACAGCAAATACTTTTTTGTGTCAAAAATGCTTTATCATTGGATGCTATCGAGGAAGGAAGAAAGTCAAAACATCATTCCGTCTGAGAAGGGAATAAGAGCCGGTCAACAACTGCCGGTCTCTTTTAAACGCCGGGCTGGCCGAATAATTTTTTGAATAAACGCCGAGGCTACTATTGGAAGACATACGGTACTTACAAAGATCAGACCTGGTAAGAGCAATTTTATAGATATAGCAATCACTGTGTAAAAGAGGCACAACAACAAAAATGACACTGATGTGAACATCTAAAATATACTGTGGCTCATATCGTAACAGAGACTAGAGCTGCCAGCTTTGCTGCCTGCTTTCTGAAACTGCTATGAGCTAAATTACTTTCTTAAGGAGAATTCAGATAGTAAGATGTTTGCAAGCACAAGTGCTGGAGCAAAGTCCTTAAGGCTAAAGCAATCTCAAAAGGACAGAATCATTTGCTGCCACTGAAGAGTGGTGATAGTAAAATACCATCATACTCCTTGTTTGTTCCCTGTTCCCTTTTTCATCTTATGTAAACAAAATTTACATTTCAACCAGAAGTCACATTTTTTTCAGATAAAGTAAGAGAAAAGACACCAGACAATTTATCTATTTATCATTAGGGCTACTTAGTAAAAAAAAAAAAAAAAAACGAGATAATAGGAGGCAGATTAAAGTATGACGAATGGAATTAAAACAGAATAAACTGTAACATATATAAAACAACTTAATCCTATATTTTCCAAGTTTGTGCTCCCCCACTTTGAAAAGCAGTGAAGTGGCCCTTTAAGTGTAAACTATTAGCTATTTCAGTAGATTATGGGGATGAGTTAATGTCTGACTTTAAATGTATAATGTGGAGCACACCACAGGCTGGAACTGAGGAATTAGATTCCCAGCCCTGCGAGATGAGAGGTGATTACTGCCAAGCGTAACACTTTGTATTAAGGTACAAGTATCCACGGTCAACTAGTTGCTTATTAGGATACATAGTTGTAGCATTAGGGCCATTTAGAAGTCCTTACACAGCACTTATTGATGTCTTATTCAGCATTACTGTATTCTATGATTACTCGGCCATTAAGAAATTTCCCCACAAGAACCCTCTGTGTCTAAAAACTGATGAATTAGTCATGAGGAAATTACTTTGGGATTGGGATCGAATTTAAGGGTATATGGACAGCTGTAATAGATCCAACAAGATGTAATTCATATACTTCTACTTTCCAACAATGGGCTGTGATTAGGAGGTTACTGATAGAGGAAAAAAAGCTTGTAAATACTATGTGAACATTAATTTTATAAACCAAAGTGGATTGCTGACAGTTTAAAACAAGAAATAAAACATACACATCAGAGTTTACATGTGAAGACATTTCTTAACAATTGCCCATAAACCATTAAACATTTAGTGGTGCCGTAAGATAAATGTTAATTCTTCTCCTAAACACAGTGTATAAATGAAAGCAAGTTCAAGTTCTTACATCCCATTTCAATGTCTCGGATCAAAAAAGAAAATGTACTCGGTTAGAGAGAATACATCCTAAACAAAAACTCAACATATCAAAACCTTTTACCGTATTACAAACACAGCAATGATATTATTCAGTCAAATTAACATGCATTGCAAAAAGTAATGGTTAAGAAGAATATAGTTAAAAGCATACATGATAATAATTAGTATTTTATGGTGAAGGAATCCAAAGACTCAAAATCTTCAGGGTTTACAAATAAAGAAAACCTGCCTAAAGATTCCAATCAAAATGTGAAAGAGGCAAAATATAGTAACGTTGTATTATATTTGTAATAGCAAATACAAAAATACAAAGAAAAATCTAAAAATGCATTTTTTGATGACATGAGTGATTGTCTTCAAAGACAGCAAAAGTCAAACCTCTTGTGGCTCTAAAACACATATTTAAGCATACTTGACAGAGTACACACTCAGCAGAGCACTGAGTACAATCTGCACTCTCCCTGTCCTGAGGACAGGCTTAGCAATGGCATGAATTTTGCTTTCGATACTAGATGAGTTCTTTTAGACGCAGATGCTCACTCCAGGGACGTACGGAAACACAACCATAAACATATGAGTCCAATAGCTGCGTATCACTTCTGAAGGTTCACAGGACATTATGAATGCAAAGATGGTCACACAGTCTGCCATGTTAATAACACAAAGGAGAACAAAGATCAGATGATACATACAAATATGTGCAAATTACACAACAAGCTATTTACTCTTACCGGCAGTTTCCCACAAATCAGGGGAAATATCAATAGAGTTGGGGTAAGATTAGGTTTGACTGGTTAAACAAAGGAAGGGCATTCTTTCAACGTCACCAAGTTAACAAAAATAAAATTTTCTCTTATTTCATTACGGTTACAATTTTTTCTTGTTTTTATGTAAATATAAAATGATTGAAGATGTTGTCCTCTGTAAATGGCCTGCCTCCACCTTTTCTTCTCATACACCAGATGCATTTTTACACCATTTTGAGCTCTTGTTACATAAATTTTACCTAATGCGCATACTTCTTAACTTACCAATATTTTTGCATGAACTGCTGTTTTGGTCTCTTTTCTACTTTTTGTTTGAATCACAAAAATCTCTAACCATAAATAATAATAACCAAAATGTCTCTTTTAACACACTGGGTATCTTCAAAAAGTTATACTTCAAAAATTTGGGCTGTGATTTGTCCAGTATATGTAATTCTTTATTCCCCCACACTTCACATGCACAAAACATTCAAATCTATTGTTGTATCCAAAATAAGGCCCCAGTGAGACAGGATTAGAAATGGTTGGCAACATCCAGACGACCACTGGTCGCTACTGAAGAATCCCTAACTGGTTGGCGAGTGGTCACCGGATAAACTGCGTGGAAGGCACCAACGTGTTTGTAAACATTAGTCAACTATGTGCAAAGTTACAGTGAAACTGTGAAGCGCACCAGGCAAACCAGTAATAGAGAAAGTTTGCCTTCAAAGTAAAAATTTAAACTTTACTTTCAAAGAACTTTACTTTTTGGTTTGCGTCTCACTTTTATAAGTTTCACTACCAGTCAGCAATCAGTTGGTGAGTGTTTGTAGAAAAGCCGGTGTCTTCCATCCAAACTACAAGCAATTGTGGCAATCAATGAACTAAAATCAGGGAAGTTTTTGATACAGCACACTCTGCAGTCAATTTTACCAACTGACTGGCAGCAGCCACTCGCCAACCAGTCAAGGAATAATCATTTTCTCTAGAGACCACAGGTTGCCAGGGGTTGCCAACTGGTCTTTAGGACTGTGTGACTGAGGCCTAAATCAAACTGTCTAAACTTGTTTGGGAGATTTGCTTATTAAGCTCCTCAGTGACAATGCCCTGATGAATAAATTAATTCATAATGACATAAAAATTTTCTACAGTACATACAACTATAGTTTAGTTTTGTACTCCGCTTTAACACAACCAGAACCTGGAGCTTTTCTTTTCTTCCATCAGCATTCACTAATCACTGTAGTCTCAGAGACTCTTTTTTAGTTGTTAACTTTGTTTATCACTGTTATAAATGAATGATTGAGTGCCAGAGCTATTCTTCCTCACTGTTAGTGCACCGTAGTTCAGAAGAATTAGAATCTCAGGCACAAGGTTTCATTACACCCACTAACAGTTATATAAACACTATATGCTATTTTCTATACTCAGCTTTAAGCCATTTTTAATCATTTATCACAAAACAGGGAATACCACAAACTTTTATATCAGCTCATAATGGATGAGTACTTTATGGTGTTGTAAAAAGCCTTCAGGGCTGAAGAAAATAATAGGACACTGAAGACGCAGAGAGATTTAGAGAAAAGAATTAATCAAAAACAAGAAAATAGGCCATGTTGCATTATTTATCTCTCATGGCCACTTATGAAATCCACAGCTTCATTAACAGTGGATTTCAATAGAAGTCACTGTCACATGTGGGTTTCCTGTAATGCTAATCATATCCACAATTATTTTCCGGGTCTTCTCTCGCTATGTCAGACTGTAAAATCCATGACTCAGACTAGACAAGCTCACAGCATCACTCCGCCAGGAGTTTGATGTGAAACATCACAAATCAGCCCCAAAGTGAATAAATGCTATTCTACAGCCCTAGAAAGTACATGCCCATTCTCCCACTGTTCCCTCAGAGCATAAATATGTAAAAATGTTTTTCAGAGAGGCAGTCAGATATATTTCACAAGAAAAATCTCAAAGGGAATACAGAACTCTTTTTTTATTTATCTATCCAGCTTAACATCAAAAAACAGGAAGCTTTCCAGAAACAGAAGACTGAAATCCAGGTATCATTTCATCATCGGTTTGTGTTGAAGCGTAACCTAAAGTAAGTTCACTTCCTCCCTTGTTGCATCTCCATGTTTACTCTATTTCCTTCAATCCATCCCTGCTATTCCTTGACCTTTCTGCAGGCATTCTCCTGTCACTCTGCTTTCCATCTGCATGATAAGCACCACAAAGAGCCAAATCTCAAACTTAGGCCGAAAGCTGAAAAGCAGAATGGAAGAGAGCAACTGGGTTAATATCTACACAGGAGAGGGGAGTAGCTCTTTGAAGACCAGTGATGTTGAATGAAATCATCAGCAGCCTGAACACCTTGACACTTCCTGCTTAAACCATCTGAGGAGCAGATCTGAATTTTACCATTTCAGTTCAAATTTGTAATTCTAGTCTGTTTCTTAGAGACACCTCTGCAAAAATGAATTCACTGCCTTTTTAACCCCACTTGACATTTTTATGCAAGTTATCCTCTGATGGTGGTCTTTGTGCTTTGCCGGCAGCCTTCCAAGAAAAAGGATTTTAGACACATAGCAGCTCCATCCAAGTATAAAAATTTGATTATTTTTTTTTAGCTATACAAGAGTAGGGAAAATATGATGAGCAGCCTTTTTTCTACTTTTTTTGGCTTCCATTTCATTGAATGAAATACAGTTGCTACACATGCATGTGCTGCTTTGTGAGTGTTTATGAGCGTGCATGCGTGCGCGTGTAAAATCTCATCATCTCTGTCGGTGCACAGCAGAGAGCAGATCAAAGCTTTGTCTTTCCACAGAGGCCAAGGAAATTCAAACATATTTTAATGGGGTAGGTGATGAAGACGCCTTTGTGATAACCTGATGAACAAAGCCTGTTCTTACTTAGATCCATATTATAAGGCCTAGAATCAAAAACACATAACACCTGGTATTCGATTATCAGCTACAACAGCTTTCATTAATCTTTTTCAATCATAACTGTCATTTTTTTTTTATCTCAACACTGATATGAGATTCTTATCAGCTGTGGCCTCATTTGCCTGTTTAATCTACTCAGGCTAATATTTCCATTCTAGTATGGCCCTACATGAGATCTTTGTTAAGATCTGGTCTAAGGGTGACGGCCAGAATGGACAACAGTCCACAGATTTATCATAATTTATTCATAACTACATAAATTCATATTCACCAGCATCTGCCTGATCCTTCATGCACTATTCATGTGGCATAAGGCACCAACACTCAAACGATCTGAGCCAGTTTGACTACTGAAAAACAAATGCAGCATTCAGACAAGAATAAAGCTGTCCGAATGGAGACTTCTGCCCGATAGCTTTCATGACCTGCAGGTTTTGTTTTGTGCACGCAACTTGATTCAAGATGTGAATTGCTCTTGGTTGATTGGCTGTCCAAAGGACAAAACAAATGATATTTACCCAGCATTACAATGTGAGATAAAATATGCAGATATCAACACACAAACTAGACAAATCTTCCCTCATGAGGGCTCTTCTGCAGGTTCAAAGTTATGGTAGCTGAAAGTGAGCAATTTGATTATTCTGGGAATATTCCATTGCATAAACATGAGCTCCTGCTCTGCTCCTGTGCTATGAATAGCACCAGGATGTGATGTGTTCAATATGCAAGATGTTTTTCTTCATGCGCAGTTTTAGAAAACCTGTACAGAAACATGAAGATGCAAGTTTTTCACAACATATATCAATTTAAATATAGAAACTCAGCAAAGGATGATGAAAATGCAGTCAGCTCTATTTGTTCACTTCAGTCTGCATTATTGTCTCGATCCATACACGTAGCTAAATCACACAGACACACAGACATCAACTTACCAGTCTGTGTAAGCCTGCATTTCTGTGGTACAGCCACGGTGCCACCAATGTGGTATATGTTACGCGCCAGAAGGGTTGCTACTGTTAATGCAGCAGACTTTTCAGCAGGACCTTGAATAAAGGTGGATTGTACTTTATGAGCAGACAAAGAAGTTGGACCAAAAAGTGAGCAAATTTCCTCCATTTCCTCAGCAAAAAAAATCCAAATTCACCTGTAGGAGTGCGTCTCAGCTCAGTCCCAGTATGAAACGCACTCGACTTTTACCTGTAGCTAAACCCACTGAAAACCACTTGCGCTTTTCCTCAAATTAGACTTGATGGACAGCACGCACAGTAAGCCTCCACACTCAAAACAAGAAGCAAGCACACCAACACTCCTGCTCTTCATCTTCCTCTGTGCTGTGCTCTGATCTGTAGCGTCACCTTCATCTGACAGCCTTCTCTCTCTAAAAATACACATTTCCACCTTTCGGTTGGTCATCTGTTCACCACTCCCGCTCTTCCCATCCTCCTCTCTCTGATGTTCGCAGGTCTTTCAGAACATGTGCGGCTGTGTGACTGTGGCTGCCAACATGCTACTCTGACACACAGATTTGAATTGTTGTGCAGTTTATGGAGTGATTATGAAGAGCATGGGAGGAGGATAGTGCAGATTTGTGTCTCTGTATCGGCAGGGTTCATTAAGGTCAACCAGCGGGATGCAGGGATAAGAACGATGACATAACATTCATGATAATGCATTACCAAAAGTAAGATTTAATGGGCTGGCATGTGGGAGGAGTGTGTGTGAGGATGTGAGTACAACGGGAAAACTCAGTGCTGGCACATCTGTCTATCTTGCACTAAATGCTCTGCTATTATACACAAGCCCCCTCCTGGGAGTAAAGTCCTCTTCTCTCGTTAAAATCTATGTGATCAGGCGATGAAAGATGCCATTCGTTAAGAGCAATGTAATGTTGTAAAACAGGACTCTATACTGTCATTTAATTAAAGTGCTTATGTGTTGTTTTTCATACCCTAATCTGGTGTTAAAATCAAACTCAATGAGGTATAGAATAGCTCAAGGATATGAATGGCAGGCAGTCAGGGAAGGCTTGGGTCTTTCATGCTATACTCAAGCACAGGTTTTTTTTCTTCTCTCTTTTTGCCCTTGAGCAGAGGAGTCTTGGACTGATGCATCTCTTCTCTAGCACTTACAGTTTGTTCAGAACAGCTGCACTTGAGACCAGAAGAGCATGCTGTGATGAAGAGAGGCCTGATGCAATAATTGTTCAAATAATTGTTCAATAATTGTTCAATAATTGTTCAAAATACAGACATAATAGTACTTCGGTCACTGTCTCCTTGAAGATTGGACAAAAAAGCTTGAAAAAGAAATTCATACCATGCTTAATGTCACACCTTCGCATGAATGAAGGTGTTACATTCTAGTCCTTCTAGTCACAAGTTTAACAGAACAAAGCTGAATGGGGTCATTTGTGCCTGCAATCGTGAAGGGCTGGACTGATAGGGTGCTAGGCTTTGTCCACACACAGGAGAGGAGGTACAGCGAGGAGCTCTTTAAGTCATTCTGTCCTTTACTGCTGACTGTCCTGAGTCTGTGTGCAGCACCACACTGGCACTAATGAAGACATTGATGTTACACTGTGGTCATTGCAGAAGGGGATCCTGTGGTTTCCACATTCTTTCTGCTCGTATTTCTGCTGAGACTGCAAAAAAAACCTCTGCTGGAAAGAACCCATCTACTTCTTTTCCTTGGACTAACTTTGACAAGGACTTGACAGCTTCCAGCTGAATCCTAAGGTCCAAGAGACCATGGTGGATCTCCATGGTGACAATGTCTGCTCACCATGTTTTCATTTGCAACAGTTAATTAATAATTAATTAACATTCCCTTTTTGTTACATGTTAATATATTTTTAAAGTAAAGAGATTTTTTTAACATGCATATTATGTTAGTTCATCATTTGCTATAATAAGCTGAATATATTTACTTTTTTTCCACTACAGTCTTAAATATTTAATCTTTCCATATGTAATCTTTCTCAGTGAAAAGGTAGTTTTGAAGTCCCTGCTCAAAATTGTAAAACTGCATTGCACAGAAGTTATATAATAATATAATATAATATATAAATAATATAATGTAAATGTATTTATGCTGTAAGTAATATAATATTATAAATATTTTTATTTGGAAGAACAAGAACCAGTTTGTGTTTAAGATTACATAATCAGGCAGACTGTTTTTTTTTTCATATCACTGCAACAGAATAGATCAAAGATGATAAACCACAAATTAAACTTCGTGTAATCCCATCACATCTTCTTCTTACATATATTCATGCGTTATATCATACAGTCTCCATCCTGTTTCGCTGTTCCTCTCAGGACATTCAATAGCTTATGAAATTAAATTAGTGAGGCGCACAGCTCTGTGACAGATGACGACTTCTGGTTAAATTTGTGGGGAAATCAGGCCGTAGCATAGTGGGATGAATGGCCCCAGCTCATTTGTAACATTTGCTGTTTCTAATGCTTTGGCAAATTCCATCACCTGCTCCATCAGTAGGCTTTCCAACAATGTAATTACTGGCTGGACATAATTTTTAGGGTAACAAATCCTGATGTGGCATTTAATTGATTCACTTTGTCTTGTTGCATGTTTCTGTTCATAGTGACGGTGGCCTGGAGCCATTCCAAGTATTTATGAGGTGGAAAGCAGGTAAATAGCCTGAATCTGTTGTCAGTCAAGGCTAACACAGAGAGACAGACCCTCACATTCCTACCTGCTGGAGTATAATCCACCTGAAGTGTGATTGAAAGGAAACACAGGGGAAACCTGTATGAATGCAGAGATAACATGCAGACTGCATGCAGGAAACGCTAATTAAAGAGCTGCAAACAAAGCTCAGTGAGGACCTGCGGCTGCGCATTGTGGCTGCTCACAAGTCAGGAAAGGGCTACAAGGCCATGTCTAAATGTTTTCAGTTACAGTGGCTACAGTGCAAAGTATTATTAAAAAATACAAGATGTTCGGCGGTGTGGAAAATCTCAGAGAATGTGCTAGGATGCCAAAAGTGACACTGTGCTGGCCAGGAGGATAGTGAGAGAGGTGAAAAAGAATCCAAGGATCACCACCAAGGCCATCCTGGTGAAACTGGGCTCTGCTGGTGGCAATGACTCAAGGCAGACAGTCCAACGGACACTGCACACTGCTGGGTTCCACGGATGCAGACCAAGGAGGACGCCGACTTCTCCAGAGAAGGCACACGAAAGCCCACTTGGCCTTTGCAAATGCTCATCTGGACAAAGATGATGCTCATCTGGTCTTCTGTGTTATGGTCAGATGAAACAAAAATTGATTTGTTTGGCCACAATGACGTTTCCTGCATTTGGCGTAAAAAAAAAAAGGAGAAGCCTTCAACCCAAAGAACACCATCCCCACTGTCAAACATGGTTATGGGAGCTTGATGCTTTGCAGGTGTTTTTCAGCCAATGGACCAGGGAAAGAGCAATACACGAAAATTCTCCCCAACAACATCAGGCAGTCTGTAAAGAAACTTTGCCTTTGGCACCAGTGGACATTTCAGCACAACAACGACCCAAAACACACAGCAAAAGTGGTGAAGAATCAGTTAGCAGACAAAATCATTTAGGTTTTGCAGTGGCCCAGCCAGTCCTGACTTGAATCCAATTGAGAATCTGTGGAGGGAACTAAAGATCAGGGTGATGGCAAGAAGACCCTCCAACCTGAAAGAGATAGAGCTCATTGCTAAAGATGAAGGCAAAAATACCTGTGGAGACGTGCAAAAAGCTGGTCTGCAATTATAGGAAGCGTTTGATTGCTGTAATAGCCAATAAAGGCTTTTCTATTGATTACTGAGAAGAGTATGAATAATTCTGGACATGACACTTTTTGCTCAAATGTAAATAAAAGCTAAGATTGTTTTTTTTTTCACAATGATGCCTCTTGTACATCATCTTATTATCTTTTGGGAGACACCTGTGTCATCTCCAGTCAAAAGAAAAACCTTGCTGTTTGAATAAAAGTAACTTTAAGTCATAATTTGCCAGGGGTATGAATAATTATGGGCTTGACTGTGCGCAAGTAAATATTCGACCTTCGGCATACCCATTCCTGCATATGTGGAATTTTAAAATACAGAACATCATCATAACTATATTCTGGGGAAAAATTAACAATTTAATAACAGTTTGACCAACAATATAAGCATTAAAAAAAAACTCCATTGTATTTTTAAAAATCTAGTGAAATCTACAGTGAACTCGCTTCAAGAAACCAGTTTGGGATTGTTTGAGCTTTGTGACACAGTGAAAACAGATAGCAGAAGATGGGTACACTGTGTTAATAAAGGGAGGGACATAGTCAACAAGAATACTCAGTTGGCACTAAGGGGTCTAAAGAATAGCCTCCTTATTATGACATCATGTGGCAGGGTGGAGCCATGCTGTCACATAGTTAATGCCAAATCCTGACCCTATGATCTGAATGCTACAGCAGAACTTGAGAAGTTTAAACAGAGTTCAAACAAACATCAACAAAATATTGTTTTGCCTTCTGAAAGCAGACATATGGCTGTTTTATGATCTACTGCCCCCCGCTGTTGTTTATCAGTGTTGCATTGTGCAAATTCATACTAACACTAATAATAATATCGCTATGGTTAAGGTTAGGTTGCGCTTCAGAAACTAAAACTACTTACTTCTTGTAAAGATGTGAAAAAAAAATCTTTATCCAACACTGGAAAAATAACTGGGTGTAAGTTCTGAGTACAGGTGCAAACCAGTCTAAGCCGACTATTCTGCGTCACCTCAGGAGTGGTAGCATGGGTTTATGATACATAATTACGGTACATAATTTTTCTTGCAAAAGGCATAAAAACAGAAAAAAGCCATAGAATTTTTTTTTTTATCCTAATCTAAAAACTAAGCTATAATGAACCAAATGCTGAGGTAATAAACTCTCGTGTGGTGCCTGTACTGGCTAGTTCTGTAATCATCTCAATGTGACAGCTTGAACTGTATTAGTGTCAAACATACTGCCCATGAGTCAGAACATGGAGTAAAACTGCCTTGAAGTCAATAGAAATTATATTTTTCAATTAATTCAGGCTCTCAGTTTTATTGACTTGTTGCATTTGTGTCTTTTTCTGACGGTACGCTTGAATTAGTACATGAATAGCTGTCTGTCTCTCTGTCTTAGCTCTGCAATAGACACCATGTCCAGGGTGTACCTGACGTTTTACCCATGACAGCTGAGATATACTCCAGTCCCATTGCAACTATGAACTGGATAAGCAGAAGAAGATTGATGGAAGGATGGAACGACATGTGAAGAATTTGTTATCGCTAGTAAATGAACAGTTTGTGCAGAATTTTTTAAAAATACAATGTAAGAGCCTGCATACAAATTTCTTAATTTATTTTTCAATTCTCCTACTCCAGTCTCACAAGTTTGCAGCAGAAGCTCAAATTAGTTTAAAAATAGTCTGCATGCAAACAACTGTCTCTCAGCCCCAGAGTCAATCACAAACACCTGGTACACAAAAAAGAGATCATCATTTGAAGGGCATTAAATTCATGGAGGCTTTTGATTCATTAGTTTCAGGATGGAACAAACAACCCAAAGATACAAAGCTAGAAAAATCACAATTGAAAAAACTATCAAAAAAGTCACAGCCAATAAATGAATGAATGAATAGCTTAATTTGATAGTCTATACTGTACTAATGCCCAAGCTCAACAAGGCTTCATAACAATGTTATGATATGAATAATGCTAAAAAAAAAAAAACATTACTAGTTTTCCATTTTCACACTTCATTTCTGTGCCAGTGCTAAACAATCAAATAATGTTTGTGTGTATCTGAGATCCATGTGTCAGTGTTGGTCCTGCATCATAACAATTGTTTGTCTGGAATCTACAGTGTAACTGACCAATCACATTTTTTTGCTGTCTTAGCATCGCACTGTGGGACATAAGGCGAAAAAAATATGTGTTTGTGTATATTAAACTCTGTTTTCTTTATTTTTATATATATATATAATTATTATGTAACTGGCTTATTATGTAACTTTAGTCTTATAGTAAATCAAAACAGTCAGTACCTGAGAACATGGCTATGCTATGGATGGCTGCAGTGTCTAACAAAACAGCCCACACTTATGTTAAAATTCTGGACATGTATTTATTTGTATTTATGTCTACATTTACTGCCTATATATAGATTGTAAATGTCACTAAAACTAATTGACTTGTCACAGATAAATGGCTGCCAAGATAAAAATCTGCAGTACTAACCATTTGTACAACTCCAGTGCTTTATATTTGACAGCAACACAGTGCCAATAGGTTTTAACTAGGATCTGGAGTGTACTTTCAAATAGAAATTCCTTTTAAAACAAAGTCATTACACAAAAATTCTAGAGTAGAGTTGAGATCACTTGGTAAGGCTTCTTGTTAGCTATATAAAAGAATACACTCACTCTTATGTTGCAGTCACTTACTCCACCTAATTAAGAGCTCTTAGGGCAATGCTCACACTGCCAGTGCTACAAATGGGTTTCCAGGTTCCCTCGGGTGCAGTGTGGAGCAACACCGGAATAAAAATAAACACACGACAACTGCGGCATGATAATGCATTTGCCAAAGCTGATAGAGGGGGTCCCCGAGCAGAGGAGTTCAGCAGTGATTTCAAAGGCAGGAACTGAACCCTGCATGTGTGTCAGTGCTCTTTTTATGTGTACGTTTGGTGTACGATTGTTGGCTGTTCGTGCAATGCTCGAGCTTCTTCTTTCTTCTTCCCAATACCAGGAAGGATGATTGAGATGCAGTATCTCTAGCAGAGCCATACTGTCAAAAACCTGTGTGATCTCAACAACTTCACAAAAAATGTTTGAGGGAAGATAAGATTGCCTGCCTTGTGCTTCATATCAAGGAGGTCAAAAAGTGTTGAATAAAAGCAAACTGGGCCTCTGGGTAGTTCATTAAAAGAAGAAGGGATGAAAGGAAATTAAATAAAAGCCTGTATTTATGGATAATTTCCTTTCTATTTCCCACTTAAAACGCTAATACCGTGTGGTAAATGCACTGCCTGGCTGCATATTCAAGCTGACAATTACCAAGAGAACCCCAGTAGGTTTAAGGAGTTGGATTTTTTACAATTCAAGGCAAGAACAGATGTGATGTGCCAGTGTCTATGTGACGCATGCAGATAAAATAACTCAGGAGCAATTAAATTTTACTTCATATAAAAAATGATCCTTTGGGAGAAAGAAAAGAAAAGACCATCATTAACTAGAAAATGTGCATTTCGTAACAAAATGCTGGGTGAATGCCTGCAATGCTCACAGTTCACACTTAAGCTGTATGCTCGTGCGGGACACAGCAAATGTGGAAGAAGGTGCTTTGGTCACATGCGACCATAATTGAACTTTCTGGCCAAAATGCAAAAAAACTTAATACTGCACATCACTCTGAACACACCATTCTCACTGGCAAATATGGTGGTGATAGCATCATGCTCTGGGGGTGCTTCTCTTCAGCAGGGACAGGGGAGCTGGTCAGTGTTGATGGGAAGATGGATGGAGCCAAATACAGGGCAAACTTGGAAGCATTTAGTTTTTGTTGACTAATTCGTAGTTTATGTACCCGAAAGAAATTACTATTGGAAGCATTTTTGGCTTGAACGGTTTTTTTTTTGTTTTTGTTTTTTTTTAAATCTGGTTAATCTGATTGGCTGTGCTACAGCTCACGCTCACATACATACGGAGTGTGGTAAGAATGCCTGAATGAATAAAATGAATTAATGGTCCGCACGTTTAATATAGTATGTGTGTTAAATTTTAGATTTGGGGTAAAATATCAAG
>VURO01028851.1:0-21818 GCA_015108175.1 Pelvicachromis taeniatus | reverse complement strand
GTGTTAGAAGAAGAAACGGCAAAAACAAATGTAGTCAGTGGATAGGTTTTTGGTCTCTTTGTGGTACCGTCATCCTTATAAGGACTACAGACAGCAGAGACTTAAAATCAAGATCAAGATCAAAAATTACTTCTTTTTTTTTACAAGAAACTTAAGTGGTTTGTGTTAATTGGAAGCATCATATTTGGTGTGAGGTGTGAATGGTTGGAAGATTCTGAAACTGTTGACTGAAACCACCCAGAACAGCACTGATACCCATTTATAGATTAATACTGGGGACAATACCCACTGCAGTCTGGGAACCTTGGTGGGAACCCTGCCTCAGAGCATGTTTCTTTTCTCAGGTTTAGAGATTGTCAAACTCATATTCAAGTTTTCATCATGGATATATATAATTGTTTTGTTTTTTTGTTTCATTGCATGAACATTAAATGTGCAATTTTGCTGTGTTATGTAGTGATTTTGAAACTGAACATTTTTTTTAAGCGTTCTCTGTGGTACATTTATCATAATGAGTGCTACGGTGAGCTGAATGTGGTTCAGCTGCCATCTAACAGACTGCTATAACAAGCGTGTACCCCTCAGTTTGATTTGACATTCGGCTTTTGACAATGTTGGTCCAACAAAATTACACAAAACTTTTCATCACTCATTTTATGCCCAAAAAACCAGGATAATGTTCTAGGCTGAAATAATGACAGCAAAAGCTGTTTCAAAGATAAATGTGGACGTGCAGTTCACTGGTTCCTATTTGTGTGTTGCATAATAAAAAGAATAAACAAAGATCTAAAATAATACTAATGAAAAGTAACTTAATGACAACAGTCTTCCTCACTGTGCAGAAGGATCATACATGTTGAACTGTGGTGTAAAAAGTACTAAAGTACTAAAGAAGTACTAAACAATAGAAAACACCTGCATTAACAATCCTAAACTAAAAATCCTGCATATATTATATTATATTATATTATATTATATTATATTAACAAGTAGTAGTTTGTGTAGAACCCCCCCCCCCCCGTCCACACACACACACACACTCTCTCTCTCTCTTTCTTTATAAGTACTAAAAAGGAAACAGCAGAGCTGTGTGGGCAGAAAGTTGAAGAAAAGGCGGCGGGGCTGCTTGCCAGTACATTCTGCTCAGCACCTCAGACAGCGAACAGCGAAGGGAGCTAGAAAACAACTTTCAATCAATACTGGACAAATACTCGGGAATCGTAAAACAGAAGTGTCTTTGTTCGGAGGACTGATTATTTGAATCTGATTACAGGGCGACTGTGACTTTTCCTCTTCTAGACATAGTAAGCCCGTTCTTGTCTTGATCTCTGCATATATTCGTTACTCTGCGCGATTTAAAAATGTTCCCCTCTAAAAGCATCGAGCCTTCAAGCAAAAGGCTCAAGATATTCAACCTCTAGCACACACATTTATTAATGACACATTCATAATTATAGAGCGTGCAGTCAAGAAGATGTACCGTGCGTAAAAGCGGTGGCACTATTCCCAGCTTGACGCACAACACGCCGGATGACTTGTGAGTGGTTCCAAAGTCGGGTCAAAAGAGACGTTAACCGTCAGAGCTATGAAAAAAAAAAGGCAACGATAGAGCTGACAAATACGGTACATCATCGTCTGTGACTCAACTGCTTACTGCCTGATTACTAATACGACTACACTACTGTGAAGCTACGTGTATGATATGCTTGGATGTGGAATGGAAGCACACCTGCCTCACTGGAGTTCGCTCAGAGCGCACGGTGCGCAGACAAAGCTTTAAAATTGTCGGAGGAGTTTAATTTGGTGATTGTTGGTCTTTCTTGTGCACGGACTATTGATTGAGACAAACTGGACTGTTGCTTTTTTAAAGTTCAAAATCACTTTCTCATCGCTTTACTTCACATTTTAAAGCGTGGGGGCTGCTCCGGTTTTTGTCTCAAAAGCATGGGAAAAGAAGAAGGAGGAAAGAGTTTCTTCTAAATCACTGGAATCAAGCCACCATATGGACTGTGAACAATGGAGCAACAAGACCAAAACCTCTGGTATCCCCTTTCGTCCGAGCTCAACTTCTCTACATCCTCACCTATCCTCTTCTCTTATCCTCGCCTTTTCAACATCTCCTCCAACATTTCCACTCAGAGTGTCCCCTTTCAAGGCAGCAGCACTCTGATTACCGCAGTCATCTATCTCACAGTCTTCGTGGTGGGTTTGACCGGCAACTCTTTGGCGATCTATGTGGTGCTGCGCTATGCCAAAATGAAAACAGTCACCAATATCTACATCCTGAATCTGGCTGTGGCCGATGAGCTGTACATCGTCGGGCTCCCCTTCCTCACCACACAGAATGTACTCTCCTATTGGCCCTTTGGCTCTTTCCTGTGCCGCGTGGTCATGACTGCAGACTCCATGAACCAGTTTACGTCTATCTTCTGTCTCACAGTAATGTCCATCGACCGTTACCTGGCTGTGGTTCATCCAATCCGCAGCACCAAGTGGAGACACCCCCGCGTAGCGAAGGTAGTGAGCGCAGCTGTGTGGGCCGTTTCCTTTGTGGTGGTCCTGCCAGTGGTCGTCTTCTCTGATGTGCAGGTACACAATTCAGTCTTGTGCCAGTCAAAACTTCAGATAGGACATCGAAGCATGATAATAGACCCGCTCCTAGAGCGAGAATTAAACACTGATTTATTGGCCATATCGGTAGTTGTTACGTTCCTCTTTAATCTTTGAACGAAGGTAATTTTTTTTTTTTTATCAAGGAGGAACAGCCATAAACGACAACAGTAAAACAAAAACTGTAAATAAATAAGAACAAAAATAGTTACAAAAATCCAAGCTAAACGTCACAAGAGTGAAATCTCTGGAATAATTTGAGATTTTGTGAAACATGTTAAAAGCCTGAACTTTCAGCACTGCTAATGGTACTATTTTAAATACATTTTGGGTGTTTGATCTTCATGACTGTGTGTTCAAGAAAAAAACATTTTACTCAATATTGTGTTGGACTGTTCTTTTGGAGACTCCTCGGAGTTCAAGCTCACTCCCTGGTATTTCTGTATTTGTGCTAAGCTAAGCTAAAACATAATTCCCCATCAAGTGGTTCCCAAATGGTGCTATCAGGGCACCATGAGACAAGTCCATCATATTTTTTCAAAACGACGTTATTATTATGCAATATACAACTGCACTTAAAGCTGAATTAATTATTATGTTATCATGTCAATCTTTTCTGTACATTCACTGAGAGGTAAATATAATATCCTAAAAGGTCTTTGAAGAAACAAGCCTGTCGGTGCACTTTGCATGTGTTACCAGACAGTGAGAAGTATTACAGTCTAATGTATGCACTGACAGCATGGAGGTCAACAAGTAAGAAAACTAATTCCTTTCCAATATGGTCCAAGCCACCATATAGTATCTCAAAAGTAGTGTCTTACTGCTTCAGCTGAATTAATGATGTCAACAGTCTACATGTGTCATCTGTCATGAGAAGCTGGCTAATGCACATTTGGTTCCATGCAAGCTACAAAGCCACACGGCACCATAACCTCACTTCTGAGAGAATCTTTTCCTACTTCAAAGTGAACAATCAATATTGTAATAACTGAAGGCACAAAGAACATTTGTTTATGGTCTGATGAGGCAAGACAGCCAAGTTAAATGCTAGTCAAGTGGTACCACCAAAGTGTGATGCTAGGTCTAAATGCCGGAAATGGGCAGTCAAAAGCGCCTTCATTTGACAAAACAATGGAAAAAAAAAAAAAAAACACTTACAAAATGTCAGCTGACATGGAAGCTGTTTATTCCATGGACATAAATACAAGTGGTTTCAATGATGCACTTGTGTAAAGTTTTAAGAAAAAGAAAAGTGTTTTTGCAACAAGATTATAAATGAGCATTCATATTTAAACTCAGGGACAGCTCTGGTTGAGCATTTTGGAGACAAGGAGATGCAAAGCTAAAATGGTCTGGTAATGTGCAAAGGAGGGATAGTGGATATATTGGACAAAGGATGTTGAACAGGTAGCTGCCAGGCAGGAAGAAAAGAGGAAGACCACAGACAAGCTTTGTGGATATAGCGAAGGAGGAAATGCAGATTGGTTGGTGTAACAGAAGAGGATGCGAGAGGGATAGGGTGAAATGTGGGCAGGTGATTTGCTATAGTGACCCCTAAAGGATGATGATGATGATGATGATGAAGAAGAAGAAATATAAGAATAAAAATGATGATTGCCATTTAACATTAAGGGGTGTGATGGAAAGAGTACCCAGTTGTTAGCAGGACTTAATGAACAGTTTGTGCATAGAATGATAAGCGTTGCTGCAAGAAAGCATGCAAGTGTTAAAATAAAAATAAAAAAATCAGTAGTGGATTAACTTCCAGAGTTTGTTGTTAACTGTCTGACAGATTATGATTCAATTCAGAATGGCTGTATATGTTCTATATTCATTTTTCTTTAGGATACGTTTAACTCCTGCAACATGAGCTGGCCTGAGCCGAAGGATGTGTGGTCAACAGCCTTCATTCTCTACACAGCCACAGTGGGTTTCTTTGGACCACTGCTCATCATTTGCCTCTGTTACCTTCTTATTGTCATCAAGGTAGATATTTCATGAAGCTGATTAAAAAGCTAATTTAAAAAAAAGTTATATTCTTTTCTCAGTCAACAGAAAGGCACAATCTGCATCCTTGTCATTGTTATTCAAATCGTTTTATTGTTATTTTGCAGGTCAAGTCTTCTGGGGCACGGGTTGGTTTCTCGAAACGCCGACGCTCAGAGCGCAAAGTGACACGGATGGTGGTGGTGATTGTGGTGGTGTTTGTGCTCTGCTGGCTGCCGTTCTTCATCATCAATATGGTCAATCTGGTGGTCATCATCCCAGAGTCCAGTGCCACTGCTGGCATCTACTTCTTTGCTGTCATCTTGTCTTATGCCAACTCATGTGCCAACCCATTTCTCTATGGTTTCCTATCAGACAACTTCAAACAGAGCTTCAGAAAAGTACGTTGAATTTCTTCTCACCATAAAACAATGTTCCTGTAAAACTGTAAGAAAAAGTTTGGGAATCTTAATTTTTGTGTTTTCTTGCTGAGGGTGAGAGGACAGAAGAATAATGGGACTTCAATTTAATGTTTTCATTTTGTTGACATTCCTTTTGGCTTGGAAAAGGATAAAAGCTTGACAGGTAACGGGTGTTGCAGTCTCACTGAGTGTGCTTTACACTGCATGGACAGAACGAGGCTTACTGTGCTGCTTTTTTGCCTCTCTGTTTCCTAACAGTTGCTGCCACTGAGGAAATGCTGTTGTTGTTTTTCACTATTACCTTGCTTATTGCGAATGTTCTCACTGCCTTGGAGCTGTAGACTACAAATTATGTGACCATGTTCCTTAAAATGTTTTGATGCAAGATCAGTTAAACTCTGTCTCACACAGGTATTAAACAGTTAAGCCGTCAGGCCAAACTCAGTATTAATATTTTTTTTAATACAGAAAAGCATGAAAAAAATATGTTTTAGTGCAATATGTGTAAGTAGAAAAAAAATCCGTAGTATGGTTCAGTTTTTGGTTCATTTATAAGAACCTGTACCATCCAGTGGTGCTATCAAGGACTGCTGCAAAACAAGGTTTTAGCCCTATTATTGAGATTCATCTTTAGGAGGATTATTGTTCTGGTTACAGAGTGAAACATTTATATTTCATGTGTATTACAATCCTTTTTCTTTTTTTTTCTAAAAAAAAAACAAAACAAACCTGGCTCCAGAATAATGTTATTTTCTAGTCCATACACCTTCAACAATATGCGTGTTGTGTTGCAGAGATGGCTGATGTGTACCAACCCTCTAAAGATAATAAAAGTGCTAATATCGTCATGACCCTTCAGGTGCTGTGCGTGAGGGCCATGAGGTGCGTTGCCAATGGTGTAGATGATGGTGACCCGAGTGCCCCGCGCACTGAGAAAACCACAGCACAAGACTGCATCCTGCTGTCCCCACGTAACCAAGTCTATCACGATCCCCAGAGCAGCCAGGTAGACTGTGTGTGTGCTCATGTGGAGCTAAGGTGATGGTATTTACTGCAAAAATGGGAATTTAAGAGATGAGGAAAAATAAAAAGAATAGAGATTTAAATCCATTTAGTGCAGCACTAGATCAAAAGAAAGGCATGTTTTATCTTCGTTTCACTAATATCATAAGAACAGCGGAGATGTGTTTACCTATAATCAGATCCCTCTGATAAGACATACAGAAATACAAATACATACCCCCCAAAAATTGCACCTCTCTGCATCATAAGTGCGTCACTTCTGTATTAATCAACAGGCAGGTGTGTGCGTTTGTGTTTGAGAGCAGCTAATTGAAGAAGGTTTGTGAATTAATGCTGCTGCGGAGGCAATGATTAGAAAAAATCCTGAAAGTGCCAGCGAAAGAGATTAGGTTTAGAGGAGGGAAAGAGGGAAGAAAAAAAAGCTCTGACTCAGTCTATGCAGTGTGGCGCTTCATGGTGTCCATTTAGATAACTAGTACAAGAGCAGTGAGGTGCATTAGACGACAGAGTGGCTCTGATGAGACTCTTCCCGTGCTTAATCAGCTTTTCAAGGTTATATAACTCCAACTTTCTCCATAAGTCACAGAATTTATGGATGCGCTTTGTGTAGGTCCCTTTGATCCAAAAGAGGAGAAAACATGAGACTAAGAGGTATAAAAGCAAAGTACATGGAGACAAAATAGAGGGAGACGTGGAAAAGGAAACAAAAGTAAACGATTAAAACTGGAAAACAAAAGAAAGAGTGTCATTTAAAACCATACCAAGGACCAAAGCAGAATAAATACATAACAGTAAACCAAGACCATTCAGAGTCCCTCTGACTGAAAGGTTTATAGATTTATATGCTTCATACAGATGATGATGAAAACAGCACATCCAATGTGTCATATGAATCACAATTGTGAAAAAATAAATTGCTTTCAGTTTTAGTCTTTAACCCTTTCATGCATGAATTATGACAACCTCAATCAGGATTTTTTTCTTAAGTATTTTTATTCATCTTTAGGCGTGAAAAAAAAGATTTCTGAACTTCATTTTTAAGCATTTACTTTTCAAAGAGTTTTCTATGCCCACTTAGGTGGATAACATACGTTTTGACTTATGAATTTGGTATGGAGTGACACACCAGCGTCCAATGTAGTGGTTTATGTGCAAGTATACCATCAACACTCACACAAATACAAGAAAACAGCCTTTGAATAGCTGTCCACTGTAGTGACCGCTATGCGTGAAAGGGTTAAGCGTTTTTTGAGGCTCATAATCGGCCTCTAAGTGGTAACTGCACACATAAGCACAATTGGTCTGTGTTGCTTGACATATCTATACATTTTGATGATTTTGACTGTTTTACAAATAAAAAATATATTTAGTTTGAATAAGTAAAAATCCACCAATCTTTTATTATCGCAGTCTTGGAGATATTCCTATGGTTGAGTAAATTAAACCCCACTTAGAAAAATCAAACGATCAGACGTTCATTTTAAGGCCAAACCATCTTTGTTGAGTGTATTCATGTCATGCCTCTTTTTTTTTTGTAATTTCTTTATTGTCTTCCCCCTTTTCATGTTCCCATCTTGGTCTTTCTTTTGTTCTTCTTCTCTTTGAAGATCTCACCTCACCCGCCGGGCTCACCAACAACTCACACTGCAGCAGACCTGCACCGCTCCACCCCTACATGTAAGTTTCAGTCCACTCACCCAGGAACTGGACCGGCCACTACCACAGCAGCCTCGATGTTAAACTCCGTCGTAACTGCAGCTGAACCTCCCACAATCACTGCTCTGACCACCAGCTCCTCCTCTGGTTAATCAGTGCCACATGAACAGTAGCAGACAAACTCCCAGATGAACTGAGAAGGAAAAACATATTTTAAGACTACAGAGGAGGAAGCCGAAGTTGGATTAACTGATCAAAGTGGCAAAATTGATGCTTTCTGTGGGTAAAAATCCTTTTCGTCAACTATTACAGGACTACCGCACGCACTCATTCTACATCCATTATAACATATTGGTGAAAAAAAAAAAGAAAGAAATCGCAGCATTTTTGTTTACCGAGACCAATTTTGTTCTTTTCAGCCGCCTGACATAAGTGCCTTTCCAGCTATAATCAACACAGCTCCTAAAATAAACAGTTACACCTTACTCCTTTCATTTTATGTTGGTCATGTAACACTGAAGAATGTATTTACCTATCAGAAGCAAAAAAAAAAAAGCCTCTTAGGACTTATTTCATTCGGTGGATGTGATTTCCTGCAGGTAGCACATATGAGGGGGTTTATTTGGGCATTAAAGGGTTCTCTCTACAACAGCTTTAATCAAACATTACAGTAATTCATCATTTTTTTTCATTTCCAACTGCTGCTCATTTCTGCTTTCTTACTTAAGTGGAAAAATTGTGATGACTGAATCTGACATCTGTATTTGCTTTGCGTAGGAGTCTGTTGGGATTTCGTTTGCGTACTGTTTATAAGTTTAAAAGAAAAAGGAAACAAAACGGGAAAAAAAAAACTGTTATGCTTGCCTTTCCTCAAAAGTAAATGTGATGCTTTGGCAGCTCTATGCTTTTCTGTAAACATGTAGCCCCCCCCACCCCCCTTAAAGCTAAAACGTCTGACATTTTTGGACATATGCTTCTTGCATTTGTTTTTGTGTTCATGTGATGTGTGCGCACAATAAAGATACACTTTATTTCCATTGCGCCTTTGTGAACTGGCGATACAAGGTGTTTTGCAAAAATCCCCAAAAAGTAAAAGAGAAAAGACACAAGAGAAAAAGAGAAAAATAGCAATATTAATCACAAGAAAGGGCCACATTTAAACATTAAAAAAAAGACCTTATAACACATTATGCAAATATCAGTCTGTACAAGTGGGCTTTTAAAAGCTTGTGGATTTGACACAGCTGATCTGATAGTAAGGAGAAAGTATAAAAGTCTGTTCCACATTTGTTTTAAGCCCTTTTAATAGGCACCGATTCTCTGATCTGAGGAATCTGGGCACAAAGTAAAAGGTTAGCATGTAAACAGAGCCATTCCATGTAACACTCTGTTAATTTGTGCCTGTTTTATTTTGCTTTAGCCAGTGTATGTATTTATTTTCTCTTTGCAAGAGCTGCGATGTTGGTGAATCCATGGTTTATAGCAGCATATGTCGTTACCAGGGCTATTGGGTGTAACATAAATGCTAGAGTATATCAGATGAGACAGGAGACACTGTGTCTTTGGCCTTTGCAATTGCAACACCACCTACACTTCATTCTAAAACATCCTACATTGTTTTAGGGAGTGAGATGGAGTGAGATACAACTGTTAGGTCCAATTTATAAACGTAAAGCAAACTTTTAAGAATAAGTTTGAGCACAGCTTCTCCTTTAGTGGTAGTATGTCTAAAGTATTGATGTATCGTTATGTGTGTATTGTTTATACATTTCCGGTTGTCATGTCTATAAAGCCAACAACCGGTGACTGAAAATCAGTACACTGTTGAGAATATTCATTCATACAAATGAATACAGTAATACAATAAAATAACTCACTGTAATGGGATCAGTTTACTGTAGTAGACAATCTCACTGATGGATTGAGGGTGTTTTTCATTGACTTTTTCATTATGTTCAAAGAAAGAAAATTCATATTAGTGGCACAAAGAGTGTGGGTGTAGTGGAAGGGAGGCAATGAATAATGTAAACTAATAGAAGCAATGGAAAAAATAAAAAAAATTGACATGCAAATACAGCAAATGTGATGTATAGTTCAACGGATATTTATAGTTGTTCAGATGTGTCATTGCTATGTGTTTCTCGGGCTTCTTTTGAATAAAAGATTGTGATTGAAATCAGAGAGAGTGTCTGTTGTCGATACTCAGACACACTAATTGCACTCAGCTTTATTTATAAAGCACTTGTTCACAACAGGAGGCAGCACAGTAGTGCGGTGATTAGCACCTTTGCCTCACAGCAAGAAGGTCTTGGGTTAGAATCCACCATCTGTGTGGAGTTTGCATGTTCTCCCTGTGTTTGCGCGGGTTTTCCCTCGGTACCCTGGCATGCAGTTATTGGGTTTGTTAACTGGTGATTTTAAATTGTCCATAGGTGTGAATGTGAGTGTGAATGGTTGTCTGTCTCTCTGTATTAGCCTTACTACAGACTGGCAACCTGCCCAGGCTGTACCGTACCTCCTGTCCTATGTTACCTGAGACAGGCTCAAGTCCCCCTGTGAATTGGGTAAGCTGGATAAGTGGAGCAAAATGTATGGATGAATATTTCACAACACCAGTTAATTCAAACCACTTTCTGTTATAAAGGCAAGACTCCACAATATTACCTTAATGAGCAGATGACCCTTTGTAAGCAAAGTTATGGTGATAGTTGGGAAGAAGAACTTCCTTTAAACAGGAAGAGAGCTCTAAAAGAACCAGGCTTCTGGGTCTGCCATTCGCCATTAGGGCAACAAGAAGACAGAAAAGAGGAGCATAGAGAGACCAAAAGACTGACAGCTGTACACCTAACAGTTTATGGACATTATTGAGAAAAATCTGTACTTTTAAGCAGGCTATGAGATGAACCCCATTAACTAGAGTCTTTGATAATCTTAGAGATGAACATTTATCTAAAACTATGATCAGATTTTAACATCCTTCATGCCAGACCTGAAAATTTGCCACAAGATCTGTATTTCCATACTCTGCATGGGTGGTACATTCCATAAGTATGATGATAATATAAACACATGTTTAAAGAATGAAGAAATGACACAAATGATATCCTTGCACTGAACAAGCTCAGTTTGTATGTGCACATGTATGTGTTTTCTTTCCCTGAAAGGTCTGTGGAGACAGCCCATCTAATGACCACAGACTGAACGTCAGGTTAAATCTCCTTCACTACTTACAGTAATGCCTCCGATGTACACTCTCTTTATGGCATCATTTTTTTTAAATTAAACATTATTCTAGTCCCCAAGGACATCACAGGTATGACTGTGTGCATTTCGACAGAGGACCATGGCTGTTATGTTGCTGTTGTTTTTTTGTGTGTGTTTTTTTTAAATCTGCACATGCTTCATTATCTCAAATTCACAGCTCTGAGACAAAAGAAGAATAGATGAACTTGGCATCAGTTGTTATTCACAGACCCATTTATTAAGCAATATCAAGCACAATAATACATACAGACCCTATTGTAGGGTCTGTATGTCTACCTTACAATATAAAGTGCCTTGAGGCGATTGATTGGCGCTGTATAAATAAAATTGAAATTGAAACATAGAAAATATCTTGTTTTTTGCAGCTTCCCATTCTAGTGATTTCCATTTTGATTTATTAGTTCAGCTATCAGCAGAGTTTCGTTCAGAATTCACTAGTTTACATCAGATTTTATGGACAGACGTGCTACTGGCTATAAAATAATTAATAAGATTTTCATGAGAGCCGTTTCTGGGAGACAGAAACATGAAGCAAAAAGAAAACTAGTACCAAAGAGAGATGTGTAAAATCTAAATATGAATTCAGCAGTGAAATTGGAAATTTAATTTTTTAATTAAAAATAGTCAAATAAAACATAAAGGCAAAAAGCCACCAAAGCTTTCACGTATGGCTGAGGTTCAGGGCTCTGAGATTGAATTAGGAATTTTAATTGATGACTCGCTCTCTTTTTTCTCCACCTCACATTCAGCAACAGGGGAATATACTGTATAAGTCTTTAGAGTCAAGTCTTGTCTTTGTTTTGTGCCATTAAAGACACTTGCTGCTTTCACTTTTGTCATTGCTGCAATAACATTTTTATTTACACATATGAATCTTTGCAAAGCTTAGATATGCTGGATTCAGTTTCCCTGTAGCATAAAGAGGAATCACATACTGTACCTTAGTGGCCTTCTATGTTGGTACTGTCTTATCCTTTCAACTCAGTCATGAGCTCAGTTTTATATTAAATTTAGTTTTAATTCAATTCAATCCTTATATAGCAATAGCAATGCTTCTACTGAAGTAATCCTTATATTAATGCTTATATTAAGTCCAGGTTTATTGCGAGTGGAAATAAACACAACGATTTATAAAGTACAATTAAATTCTTATTTTGCCCGTCTCTCTTAACAAAAACATTTATACAAACTCGAATAAAAACAGAAATAGAGAACCCAAAGATTACAAAATGAAGAGGAAATAATAATAATAATAATAATAATAATAATAATAATAATGAAATTAATTAAAAGACTTGGGCTTGAAAGACCTGAGCCTGATTACTTATGCCTGTGTACAATTTTGCAAACACATTATCAGCAAACAGCTGATAATAATAGTGCACTAACAGTGAACAGTACTGATGTGGTGGGATAGGAGCACTGTCCTATTCATGGCCTGTGGGGAAAAGCTATTTGAGTCTTTTAGCTTCAAGGCCAGAAGTGTGAACAGGCCATGTTGAGAGTGTTTGTTGTCCTTAATAGAGCTGTGGGCCCTCGTCACAACCCTGGTTGTGTAAATATCCTGTAATGAAGGGAAACCTGCTCCTGAGATGCACTGGCGAGCCTTTTTGTCCTAAACAATGCAGCTTCCATGCCATGCTGTAATTGGGGTAATGATGACACTCAGCTGTACATCTGTAAACATTACTGAGGATTTTGGTTGACATGTAAAGTTTCCTTCTATTTTCCCCCAAAGCCTTCATTGAATTTGTATCAGCAGCAAAACACATAAAATGGTCTCACTGAATTAAGATAATTAAATTAAGATCTACATTAACTGGAAGAAGTTGGTTCAGGATGCTCTTTGGCTAGAGAAACTGTGACATATGCAAATGTAGAATCTGATGCCAGCAACATGTTTTTATGACAGAAATAACAAAAAAAAGAAAAGAAAGTATAACACTAAGAAGAAAAAAAAATCAAGCCTTCCTGATGAATCATGAAATTTAATATTTTAGATATTTTATTTTAGATCCCATGTCAGAGGAAATGACCTCACCTCTGTCTCTTTCTCCTCCTGGAAGGTTGGTGCCTTTCAGACACTCAGCTTGTCTTTCATTTGGTTTGATTATGGTGCACTTATCCCCAGCTGAACCCAGTAGTTTTAGGTTAGTGCCTCTTCATCGGGTCTATGTGTTTCATGTTTGATGCCTACTTATTTTGATTTAGTAAAAATTGCTGCTTTCTGGACCTCCCTTCTTGTTATATCCTGAATGATATAACAACAGTCTGACAGCTATAGAAGCCATGCCAGTCAAGTGGCAAAGCAAGCATGTCACATTCTGCCCTGCATAAAGCCTTCTCTCCAAAAGTTCGTGTGTCACTCAGTACATCTATTTACAGATCGGTTTCCTCCACTTCCTCCGCTACACAATTGAAATAATTTGAAATAATTTGCCTTGCCCTTGTGTTCTTTTTTCTTGTGTTTCATTACGGTGTCCCTCTTTCTTGTTTTCCAGATCGCGCCTCCTCAATTCCTCTTCTTAAATTCTCTCTCCTACTTTCTTAGTCCCTTGAGGAGAGAGGAGTCAAGGCAACAGGCATTTAACCAAATGAGATGTCCTTGCCTCAGAGCCTCATTTTAAAGCAATATCATTAAATATGAGACCTGACATAGACAAACCATAAATGTAATCAATTTTCTTTTCTCATTTCAGCGGCATTCGTGTCATCCAATCAAATTACATTTCGGTTTAAATTTAAATTGTATTTATATCGTGCCAATTCACAACAGTAATGGTCCTACTATATTCAAGAGAAAACCCCAACAATCTGATGATTCAGTGTGTGCAAGCACTTGGTGAGGATGGGAAAGAGTGGCAGAAGCATGCTCAGGGAGGGGAAGTTGGGGGTAGTGGGAAGGACAAGAGCAAAAAGGGAGAGTGAAGGTTGTGCTGGCTCACTGAATAAGTGATTATTATTAACATTTAAACCCATGAGCCAGAAGCTAATACCAAAAATAATATCAACTTACCTCATTAAGGCATTAACTATCTTGGTATTTTAATTGTCTTTAAAAGTAATCGTACTGGGATCCAGTGGAAGACAATAAAAAACTTTCAAATGACTGTGAAATATGCCTTTAAACTGAAGATTAATCAAGTCATTGAGTTAAGTCTTCTTAACTTACTAGATCTAGTAAACGTTTTCCCTTCAGGGATGACATCCACTATAACAATTCTTCCATCCTTGCTACACTTGACATCTTGGACATGTCTGGACATCTCCTCCAGGGGGTCTATTAGCAGTGCTCCAATTCTTCTTTGAGACTTTTTTCTCTCCATTTGTCATTTGTAGTTTCAGGAGGTTCAGGACCTTCATCAGAGGTCCTGAACCTCTGATGAAGGTTCAGGACTGATCAGCTGATACCCGACTGTGTTTCTACCTTCAATGTGACGGTAGGTTCATGTCTACATAGACAGCCTGTGGAAGAGATGGATCTTGAAGATTCGTATCCTATTAGTTTAGCGTTCAAGATTTCCACTAGCACGGCGAACAACATTTCCTCTGGACTGGTTTGGCTACCCACAGTCACTGTAAAGCAGATTTAATGAGCCTAATGTCTGTCCCACACATGCTCAAACTAGAAGCATTTGGGGGGTTAAAGTGGGACTGACTTGCACAGCTTTTATTTCAGTGTTGGGTTCATTGCTGGTCACATCATGGTCTCTTAGTTCCTTGTCTAGTCCGTTAATGTTAGTGCCACAGGAAAAAAAGCTCACGGGACATCTTCTTCATTCAATAAAATGTCTGAGGGGCATAAGGAAATTGTCAGAATCATGACTTCTGGTGGTTATTCACTTGAAGGGTATTCGCCATTGTTTTTCTACACAGCAACCAAGTATGATGGCTGAAGGTCTGAAACAATCAGCTCCTTTGGATCAGAAGGGTGGTTTCCACAACTTTAATGTAGAAGGAGGTAAGTCTTCTATTTTACATAGGTCACTGAGTCAAATCAATGCCCTATCTAAAACTGAATTTTATGAAATCTGGGACAACACTGAAGTTTGCTACTTTGCTACTAACCACTACTAATTGGTCAGGTGCAATTATGCCCCTCTATGTATAGGGAAATCATTTGAGTCTTAGATTGATCTCTTTCTTTTATGTATTATTGTAGGGTCTACCTTACAATGTAAAGCGCCTTGAGGCAACTGTTGTTATGATTTGGCGCTATATAAATAAAATTGAATTGAACTGAATTTCTTTTACACCTGAGAAGCATCAATTTGCAGGTTATTAGCTTAGGTTACAACTGCTTGACATTCTACTCTCCTTCAAAGTCCACCAGGTTATAGTTGCCATCTGTAGAGGCTGAGCAGGCATGCCCGCTCTGCAGGAAGTTTAATTAACAAGCACTGTACTTATGAAACACAGTCTAGCTCTAATTCACAACATGGACACAATGTGACCAGATGTTGTACCTTTTTTACACCGCACACAACAGTTAAGGGTAGAAAGTTTGATAAGATTATCTTAAAATAAATCACTTACTAGTTTGAAAGGTCCTCTGTTTGTCATTTTGTTTGTCTATTCAGGCTGAGTCCCATGCATCTTTTACAAGTTCAAAGTGAAAATACTTGCACAAAGGATACACCAGCGCATCTTCAATTATGGTCCCTCCAGACAGCCTTCTCTCTCATCTCTCCGCCACCACTTTAGGAATGGAGACATCCTTCAACGTGATAGACTGAGAAAAGCTCCACGTCTTCCTGCGTGTTAGTCTTTTTTCCAGTTTACTTCCTGCGTTATTTAACCCCGTAAGACCCAACCCATTAAAAAATAAAAAATAATTCAGATTTTTTTGGAACTGAGATGTTTATTAACCCCTTATAACAAAATCCAAAATTTTTCTTGCTATATTATGCTGTGTAGGATATATTTTTATTAGATATTTATTACATATTTTTTTGTATCACATTTGATACATTGGGCAACCTTTTTGTTCATTTTAATTTTAGAGAAAAAAAAAAGTTTTGTCTATAACATTTTGAAATTATGGTAAGTATTGATCATGTTTATGAGATAAGTCTCAGAAACTCATGTATCAAATAGAATACAAAGGGCTTTATAGGGTTAATATCATTTCATTTATCACTGTTTTTATTCCCACCCTTCAGATGTGCCGTATTATAGCTCTCCATACTATGAATATGTTGTTTGTAGGTTCTCCTGTAGTGTTTCTCACTTTGTAGTCTGTTCTTCCTCCTATATCTGCAGCTTTCCCTGTTTTCCCCCCTCTTGACTACCTATATTTGGTTTATTTAGTTAGTTTATTGGATTTTTCTATCCATCCATCTATCAATTTTCCTCCACTTATCCACTTCAGGGTCTCCGGAGGACTGGAACTTATCTCAGCAGGCAGGAAGGATATGCTGTGGACAGGTTGTAAGGCTAACACACATAAACTGACAACAATTCATGCTCACATTCCCTTAATGTCAATAATATAAAACTTTAACCAAATGTACAAGAAAGCAAGAAATTTTAAATTCATAAAGTAGCTATGCCAGATCAATGGACTCCAGTCTGCCTCAGCAGGTGGAACAACAAATGTAAATTGCAGAATGTCCATTTTTCTGAAAGAATTTTGAGATTTCACAGTGAAAAAAAAAAAAAAACCCCTAATGGAAAATCACTGTTGAATGTGTTCTTTATTTAGAAAATATCCCAAATAAAACACCATAACAGCTAGTAAACAAAACTTCCCATTGCGGTGATACTGACTTTTAAAAAAAATGTTCCAGCAGATACTTGACCCAGAAGTAAAATACTCTAAGACTCTAAGAAAACAGGTATAATGATTTACTGATAGAAAAAATGATAAGAAATACATTTGACAATTTCTCAGCCAACTGGAGACTAATTAAGTAACAGGAAGGGATGCTATGTTGCAGGAGGCGGAGCTGTTACAGAGAATGGCAGGCAGTTTGAAGATTGAAATGTGGACAAGGAGCTGGAAGAGCTTACAGTACTACATTATAGGGAAATGTACAAATGGAGAAACAAACAAATAAGCATGACTTTTGAGTACAACAAAGACAAACAGACAAACGTCCTGCTAAAGCAAATACAGAAATGTGATGCAAGTAGTAGAACTAATATGGGAAATGTTTGCCTGGTGAACCTGGGACTTCACATTTTAAAAATTTCCAGAATTACTAATGAGTGGAGGACTTCAGCGATATCCAAATTGACAAAACAAAACAACCCTTCTAGATTCATCCGGTATATCTGAGAATAACATATGTTAAGTATTGGGACACAATAAATACTTTTTAGGTTTAATATATGGTATGGTATTATGAATTGCACGCACAGATAAACAGGAAAAGAGTAGGAATCACTGAAAAAAAGGTAACACCTATAATTTGTGAAAAACAGCATCTGCTGATAAAAATTATGCAATGTTTTTAGAAGCTGCAGAAAAGCAACCAAATAACTGAACTTTCAAAATCTGTAAATCACGGACAGTCTGTTACCAAAAATCACTTCCTCTCATCTCGGCAGAATTGGAAAAAACAACTGGACAAAAAGCAGGAATGATGAAGGCTTTTTAACATACAGCGTTTTGTACATAATTAGCATCACAGTAAGAACAGAAGGTGAAAATGTCATAAATTAGTAAAAGTGCTGCAAGAAATCAAAGCAATTTAAAAACCATTCATAATAAAAAAAAAATGGGTTTCATAGTTCTCTTATATTGGCTCCAGTCTCTTAATATTGAAAAGTCTCACATTACATTACATTACCATAATGGCATACCTCTTGGTGGAAATGATAAAACTGGACACCAGCCACCTGACGATAAGTTAATGAATGATAGGGAAACCTTAACTCACCCATCGCCGTGTCTCTCATCTCCTACCTTTTGTTTAGTCATTCTAAGCCTTACGCTTCCATGTTTACACAGTCGCCCGTGTAACCAGGCAAATACCCTCACAATGAGCCACAATGCAGCTTGAAAATCATTTCCTTCTAAGTATCATCAAAATGAAAATAAAACAATAGAGGCTCCTTGCCCTGCTGGCAATGTTAGTGCAAGAGGGCCTAGTTGTTCTGTATGCTTGATTTGCTTGACCTTTCAGCTCTGCTTTTCTAATAACAAACAAGCTTAGACACCAACATGAGCAGACACACAAAGCAGGAAAGGCAAATGACACACCGAACATCTCCTCAGTATGTAACTGATAGTTTTGCAGCCGGTATTGAGCTCTATTAGGTTTTTGATAAGCTTTTTGACCGAAGAAACATCTCAGAGAGAGATATGAATAATATAATATAAGGCATCGTGTTTAATATTAAACAAAGTGTGTTTGTATGTAAAACACGCTGCGTCTGGGTTTAACAACAGATTGAGAGAAAGGTGTGATGAAACGACAGTTAATCCTTTGGTCTTTAATGTCTGGCAAAGGAGCTAAAAGCTTATGAACAGCTAAATACAAGCACACACAAAAAACAAATGCGCACAGTTGGGCACAGTTGTTCTGTCCTGATTTTACCTTTCCATCTAAGCTCCCTTTGAGACTTCACCTTTCATTTTTATCTAAAAAGTGGCACTCTGTCATCCTCCTGATACTCCCATCTGTTTCATCTCTCTTAGTATCCCTTCCTTACCGTTTTTTGATTTCTCAATTCAAAGCATTGTCATCTTGTCTTAAGCTATTAGCTTCTTCCTCTCCACACTGTCTGTGACATTCACTTCTATACTTGGCAGCGTGGAAGTTCCAGCTCCTGCCACAGAAAAAAACAAAAAAACAACCATGAAAACGTAGACAGATGTTGTGTGAAGTGACGGACACAAAGGGACTAAGAGAGTGTGCAGTTGTCAGAGATGTGACAAAGAAAGTATATGAGTCATCTTCTGTGTGGTCTCATTTTTCTGCACGTCATGTCGGCTGACAGACAGGTAGCATTCTCCAGAGTTCACCTATCTGTCCATTAGTAATTGTATTACTGTATTTTTAATTTTCTTAATGTGGTTGTCATAATAAACTATGAAACTTAGAATAGTGCATGTGATGGATAGACTGCACTGCAATTCCTTTTTTTTCTTTATGTAATAAAGAATGGCTCCATTTAAACAGCTTTAAAATGTCAAAATCAGCTTGTTTCACATTAAGCAGCGGAATCCCTGATTACATATGTGACATGCAATTATCTCATTTATGTAGAATATATTAAATATATTATACACGATAAGGTAGATCTTCAGTGCAAACCACAGGAGTGGAGTCAACTGGTAGCCTTTCCAGCTTTTGCAATAATTTTCCAAATGCCTCCAGATGACATTCTTTGAAGACTGATCGCTCTGATTAATTATGTTTGACATACAAGTCTTGCTTTTTCTGGGTTCATACTGAAGCAAAGCATAATGAATACAAGCAGTAGCAATGAGAACAAAAAAAAACAAAACAAGTCAAACACAAAAAAGAACCAATGTCTTGGTCCTCATTTCAGCTAGGACAGATTGTGGTCTGTGATCTATAAATTGCTAGTCTATTTACAGATAATTCAATCACTAATGGTAAACTCCTTCCAAGAAGAACCCCTCCACCAACAAATGTACTGCTCTATGTAACATTTGTGCATTGGCTGCACTCACAGGACCTCTGGGCTTTGAATGCAGAAGAAATATATGTCCTAAAATTGATTAATGATGGTCCAGGGAACTCTATGTACCATAACCCTTGATGGGTGTATTGCTGAGCACCAGAGTAAGTGCAAGGTTGGCACTGAGTTTTTTTGGATAAGAGGTGGTGTAATTTTGACCCCAAACATGACAGACATATTTTATAAGTTCACAGATGTTTTCTAACAACAGAATAGAAAACAACTGTTTTACTATACAGCAGAGATGTTTATCAAAGTGATCGCATCAGTTATATTTTTAAAATCCCGAATGCTTTAGATACCTATCCTTCATGGATGTAGTGAAGGAGGGCACGTGGCGGGTTAGTGTGACAGAAGAGGATGTTAGGGATGGGAAGAGATGGAGACAAATTATCTGCTGTGGTTATGTTGACCTCTAAAATGACCCGCTTAGAAGAGAAGGAGCAAGAGAGGTAGAAGTGCGTGTGGGGGAAATGAAAGATTTTTTTTCCAAACAGAAAAATGTTGAATTTAAAACCACTGAAAGCATTTAAAAGTGCAGATAGAGAGAGAGAGAGAAAACAAGGTTGCAGCTTAATTTAGTGATCTTAGCTTCCTAACAGCAGTTTATTGGCGCCATTGTGTTCCTATGTCACCAGGCTTCTGGCAACACTAATTTTCAGCTGGCATCCTCATAAAAAAAAATTAGATAAACGGGATAAATCTGTCACTTTTCGGTGTGACCAGACCCTTCAAAGTGATGAAACATCTCACCGAGTGTTATGTGTCTCAAAAAATAGAAGGAAGGAACTGAAGCTGAAACTTTTAAGTTAACGTGAAGAATGTCTTGTGCCTGTGAGAGTAAAGGATGGATATACATATTAAACATATAAACTTTGACACTAAATCAGAAAGTAACTGGATGTTTTTTTCGTGCAATTATTAATAGAAGTTGTTAGCGTCACTGTGGTGTTTGCACTCCTCTTTTGCAATATGTGAGATTATGATGTGAGAAGGAGAGTGGGGAAGAGAAAGTCAGCCTGAAGCCTTTGCAGAAATTCTGTTTATGTTTGTGTTACGATGTATTCTTGCAGAATCGTGCCTTTGTTTGTTTAAAAGCCAAAGACCTCCTGTTGAGATTATGAGTTTTTTTTGTTCCAGTCAGCGAGGTCTGCCAGGGAACGAAATGAGGAGCAGGTGTGTTGTGATATGAAAGGCCACGCTGTCGGTGGTCTGCACTTATCACAGCTTCACAGCATCAGCTTCTCTCTCTTCCCCAGTGCAACCTCATAACAATCTCTCCTGGTCCTTTCTCGTCTCTTCGCTGCTCTTCTCAGTCCTCTCCACTTTACCCGGCATCAAGCTGTTGCTCCTTTCCTCTTTTCCTTATCTCATTCTCTGACAAGAATTGTGCATTTCCAGTAATGATAGCCTCCATAAGGGTAATACAAAGTCTAAACGTGCCAGCAAACACAGGCTCCTAATGTATGACTCATAAATTCAAAAACATGTTTTCTCTCTACATAAACTCAAGTAAAAACGTAACAAAAAATATGTATTTATTCTTATAAAATGGGGAAAAATTCAATTCAATTCAATTCAATAAGTTACAACAGTTCTCTGTAGGTGCTTTACATTGCATGGTAAATGACCTCCAATGTTAACAATCACTTGATCCAATAACGATCAGGACTACAAAGCGCACCTGAATATTAGCCGTACAACTTGAAATTATGAAAAAATCATATTTTGTTCATACATTATCCGCACCAGACTAAAAGCCGCAAGTGCGCTAGCGGGCTAGTAGCGCTAGCGGGCTAGTAGCGCTAGCGGGCGGGTTAGTAGTGGCGGGCTAGTTGCTAGTAGCGGCAATGCACGGCCCGCCTTGCGGGGGGAGGGGAGGGCAACGGAGCGACTGCTCCACCAGCCTCGGAAGAGCCCCGCAAAGTGGGCCGCGCACCGCCGCCCGACCGACCCAGCCCTTAGAGCCAATCCTTATCCCGAAGTTATGGATCTGACTTGCCGACTTCCCTTAGCTGCCTTGTTCTAACATGCAAGAGGCTGTTCACCTTGGAGACCTGCTGCAGATATGGGTACAGGGCCAGCGAGAGCCAGCTTGCTAATCTAGTCTCTTTTTTGCGCTAATTCATACAGCACTTCTTTAGCTGGCGGACGGACATGTGACCAACATATCACTCTTGATCACATGCCTTTCCGCCA
>VURO01028849.1:17470-38132 GCA_015108175.1 Pelvicachromis taeniatus | reverse complement strand
TTAGTTAGCTTTCTTTGGGGATTCTTAGTTTCTTTTGTTTATTGTTTTGGCCTGGGCTCACCCTGGACTTATGCCTCCTGCAACAAATAAACTATCTATGTAACGCATCAGCTGAGTGGTGATTTTGGCTTGGGAGACCGGGGCGGGTACTGTTTTAATCCCTCTTTAACTCTGTGTGTGCGCTCATGGGCCTGGACGGAAAGGGAGCATAACAATGACACATTAAACAATGTTACATAAGTGACTAGTTTTCATGACAACTTTTTAAGTTATGAAAGTGATAAACTGTGTGACATCTCATATAGACAGGGCATTTTTTTATGATTATTGTGTACATTGAGAGTCTTTGAGAATTTCATGCTTTCATGTGAGCTTTGTCCAAAGTAAAGGAAGAAAAAAAAAGTTTTTGTTCATTTAATTCCACATGATTTGTCAGCTTCACATAACGGCAGAAATATTTTGACGCCAATTATTTTAGTCACTGAAGAAACAAATTAAGAAATGGGTCTGAACGTATGCTACATGATGCACCGATTAACATGTCCCACAGATAATAAAAACTGAGTGTTTTTTGAGTTTGTTTTTTTTTTTTATTTAGATTCCTAACTGGGAAATCAAATGTGTGTTTTCTCTTCACACGTTTATTTACTTAATTATGTTTTTAATAACTTAACATTAGTAATTCATCTTGCAATTTCACATTACTGGAGTAAAAGTTTACTGGAAGTTAATGCAAATAAAACTAATCTAGCACTTCACATCAAAGTTGTAATGTGCTGTGCTCAAACCCACGCACCCAAACTAAACAAAACAAAAAGCACACAATACAGAGTAAAGTAGAATAGAAAATAAAAGTCATGAGATGCAATCGAAACTGAACTAAAATTCCTTCAACAATGAATGTCATTAGTATTAGTAATGTTAAAGTTCTAACACTCTGTCTACATGGACAGTAGCACGAGTCTGAGAGATGCTAAGTTAGCTGGGAGTGGACAGCTCAGGTCGAGCGAGCTGGAGACAAAGTTACAGAAGCTATAGGCTGAGATGGTGTGGACATGTGCAGAGGGGGGATAGTGAAGACACTGGACAAAGGATTCTCAATATGGAGGTGGATGACAGAAGGAAAAGAGGAAAACAACAGACAAGATATATGGATGTAGTGAAGGAGGACACAAAGAGAGTTGGTGTGACAGAGGAGGATGTTAGGGATAGGGTAAAAGAGGCACTGTGGTGGACCCTAAAGAAAGCAGTCAACAAAAGAGGTTGAAGACTAGAATAGGCCTGGAAAAGGTACTTCTTCATTTAAGGTACTACATCTTCATTTAAGATGTAAAGCCATAAGTAACCCACCCCTAACATAAACACTATGCTAACAAATAAAATGTCATAAACACAAAGAAAGACTGAGACAACATTTTTCCATGTGCTCAAAACTTGAGTAAAAAGTCTCAGCTCTGGTGCTTTCTCAAACATTTTTCATGCAGTTTGTCCAAAGGCAAAAACAGACGACAAATGATAGAGTAAGTGAAACAAAGTGAAAAAAGAAAGAGCCATAGGAAGGGAGGGAGAAAAAGAGGAGCAGATGGAGGGAGGGGAGGAGAGACGAGCAGTGAGGCCTGACTATTAACGTCATGGTGTGAGCCTGGGGCTCCTCGTGACACAAGAGATGAGTGGACATATTTAGCATAAATGCCAGACAACTCCGTAGCAACTAGCCAACCCCATTACATCCTATAATTGCAGGTCTGAACTCCCACTATTAAGTGCTCACATACAAAAATGAAGCCCTAATTACCTGCGCTGGTTGGCAGCGATATTGTTGACAGGTTGGTGGGTGTCAGTATGTGATTGTTGGACTATTGGCAAGCCCTCATGTTGACCATCTTCAGAGTTAACATGCAATAATGTATCAGTTACTGAGTTGATAGCAGCACATGAGTTAGGGCTTCATATGATTTTAATCTCTAATGACACAATAGGAGTCCTGTAATTAAATAAACATAATCTGGCGATATTTTAAATGTGTGCTCCACCAATACAATGCAAAACAAAAGCAAATCAAGCCCATGCCTGTTTGAGCCAATCACAGCTGCTCCCTGCAGTGCGTAGGCTGAAGTTTGGAAGAAAAAAAAAAAAAAGAAGTTTGAAGTACTTGACAAGGAACAAGGCACTAAATGGACAGGTAGACACTCGTCTGGCAAAGTTTTATTCATTCCCATCACGCAGGTGAAGTGAACAGATTCAAAGACTTGTCTGCAAAGATAAATTTATGAAGAGTAATGAACAGGGATTAGAATGTGAAAGCGGCATTTAAATGTTTTTGCTAGCAAAATCAATCAACAATTATGGCAAATAATTAAGATCTCAATGATTTAAAAAATTAATTTAAAATTCCATATAAACGTCCAGCCCTAATATGTGTCATCAGTCCAGTGATGCACTGTATCCATTTCATTGCTATTTTTTCTTTACATAAAATATTTTAAATTTGTCATCATTTTAGTTCTTTGAAAATTCTATTTAACATATAATCTACTTATTTGCATCAATTAACTGACCAAAAGGTAAATAAAGTATGTCTTTAATTCTGTTTGTGTCACTGAATATACCAGTAATAACACAGTAATAACACCGTACTGCTATAGAAGAACAGTATAACAAGACTCAACCTGAAAAATTTATTATTTTAAATTAAGGACATTTTTGTTAATATTCATGGAACTATATTTACATGCAATTCAGTGCTTTCTCTTTAATAAATGATTTACATTTTTGGAGACATTTTCTGTAATGGTTAATCCACCAATATGCAAAACTCTGTAATCAAAATGATATTTTAAATGCTAAAATATAATTATCATTGTTATCGCTGACTTTTCAAATGTAATGTTACAACAAAAAAGAAAAGAAAAACTATTAAAGCACATTATCATTTTTTGATTAAGATGCAAAATTACAGGAATGCAATTAAATAACAGTTATTTAATTGCATTCCTGACCAGAAATTTTGATTTTATGGTTGAATGTAATGTTTGATTAACATCTCTCTCTGTGTAGCCCTTACACTTAGACTCACAAACCAAATCCTGTAGCTGTAAACACGGTAATTCTGTTAAAATGGTTTTCCATCTACATTTCTTGTACATTTTCCATTCCAAACTAAACAAATCACTTAAAAAAAAAACAAAAAACATTATTTTCTATGGAGATGGCTTCAACAATGCATGTTTACTGGGCTTAAATGTGTGCATACCCTGACAGCGCACACCAAACAGGCACACATTGACTATAATGAATTGAATGGATTCAAGATGTTTATTATAATTACTGGTTGGCCACCACTGGCTGCTGAAGTCCCTGCCCCTGCTTCAGCAGTGAAGCTCTTTCATAATTAGTATTCCAGTCCAGACCCTAGCAACCTTTCATGAGGTTTCTGTCGCTAATGGTTGATTTCACAATATCTGCATGAGTAATGGCATTTCAGACATGTTCAGTGTAGAGATGACTAATTTACATTGGAAATTGGCCATCAGAGCTGCCTAAGGGTCATAGTAGTTGAGCTGATGCAGAGGTAGGTGCGCATGTGTGTGTGTTTGTGCGTGTGTGTGTGGACGGGTGTGTGTGTGTGTGTGTGCCTGTATTAATATCTGTATGTGTGTGTGGAGCTGGCCTTCCTAGACTGTTTCTTCACTAAACCTCTGACCAGTGAGAAGTTCAAACTAGTCCCAGCTGACCAGTATTCACCTTCACTGTCATTTCCATTCATGTGCATTTATGTGTGATTTTCTTCACATTAAAATGTGAAAATGCAGAGCAAAAGCAAAAAGGTGCAGAAGGTTGTGTAGTAATGTCACATTTTAGATGGCCCTTCAGGGTACCATTTAATAACATAAACACTTTGGGAAAAAACAGTTCCAGCGACTGCTTGAGGGGTCACTAAGCTAAGATGAGCTTCCCGAAGAACTACACACCCTGAAGGGCTTTTCTTCCTGTCTTTTCTACCAGTTGGAATAATAAAATGATCTAACAGCCAATTTTAAGTGCTTTTTTTAAGTGCTATTTATTACATGGCTAAAATTATATGAAAACTGAACCTTTATTTTATTATTATGACATTCAACAAGTGACCATACATTGGCAACTCAAGGTTTCTGTTATGCTGGAAGAGTACCATTTTCATGGAGGAGAAAAAAAAAAAAAAAAAGAGACCCTCGGTATAGGATTCTCAAAAATTGTCCTTAGTTGACCAAAACAAGATGTAATTCCTCCTGCAATTACCAGAAGTATGAAAACTTTCTCCAAAAGTGCATAATATTTTCATTACCATATACAAACATCAGGCATGCCTAGCTAATCCTCAGTTGGACCGTCTTTTCCCGTAAGAGTTGCCTTTGTTTATAATGGCATAGATTCAATGAGTTGCTAGAAACATTCTTTAGGTCTGTAGTGACATGACAGCATCACACAGGTGCTGCAGATTTGTCGGCTGCACATCCATGGTGCAAATTTCCCAATTCATCACATCCCAAATGTGCACTATTGGCTTGAGACCTGGTGACTGGGCAAGCTATTTGTGTAGGCCCTGTGGAGTAATAAAGGGATGGCCTTGTGATTGGGTGATTAGATATTTGCATGAATTAACCGTTGAACGGCTGTACCTAATGAAATAATTGGTGTGTTTATATTACTTTAGCGTGTGGTGGTGCTGTCAGACCATTACACTTGACTGAAGGTATGCAAATATAGAAAACACAAGCTAATCAAGAGAATGTCTTCACTAATTTGAGAAGAGAAGCATGGCATTAGAAAAATAAAGAAGAAACACAGATACTCTACAAATAGCAACGGCTACAAAAAACAAAAATCCTGGGGGCTCTAAGAGGGTAAGGACATGGCTGAGACACACTTGTTGCTACCACGGTGACCCATGAAGTTACTAAATTTGAATCTCTGTCAGTGGTATTGAGAGATAAAAAAACAACAACTTTTAAACGTATTAAAAAAAATAAAAAAAACACACTTCACATTTGATAAAACCAAGGCCAAAAGGTCCAAATCTGCCACTTGTAGAGTAAACATATTGGTTTTGCTTTGACATAAGCAAATATTTGTGTTTAATCACACGTCCAACTCCATGAGTATTTAAGTTTGGGAACTGGGTTGCTGTGAGCCAGTTATATGGTAGAAGTTTTAAAGTTGTTAAGCATTATTACTTTTTAGCTTCATTCATTTATTTAGAGCTTTACTTGCAGGGGCGGATCTAGAGCGGTGGCATGTGCTATCCTAAAATGATCTCTTGCCACCCCTAGCAGGAAGAGCTTCATTCCCCAGTCTGACAACACAGGCTGCTTTCAGGCAGTTGTTTGGCCATTATGTGGTCACTGTACTTATGGAAGAACATTGGCATTTTTAGGCTCATGCAGCATACATAGAACTAGAACATGACCTATGTAGCCAACCTGACTGATTTAAACAGAAGGGTAACTGTTCTGGCACATGCATGTGAGACAGATGACTAAAATGAGTCTTTCCAGAGGCATGCCATCGGTCACAGCAAAGGTAAGACTTTTATTCAAGTAGACATTGAAATAGACAAAGATTATACATGACTCTACGTATACGTTTTCCCATTTGGATTTATTTCTCGAGTGAAGACCGTCTTTGAAGGCACTGTGACACACTGAAGTCAATTCAGTCACGTAAAACTGCCAAAGTGGTGGAGTTCTGTTGACATATGTGAATGTTAAGTGCCTCTTTTTGTTCTAGGAAGAACTTACTGTAAAGTGCTAAGCTCAGGTCAAAGTAGTTGCTGATGACACCATACGTCAAGACACAACATACAATATAAATGAAAGCACTGTTAGCATGAATCTTTTTTTGAGAAACTAAATCATTCATCCTTTTTTAGCGATCATTTTTTGCCATAGTAAAGAAAAGTTTAAAAATGTAAATATTTAAGCACAAATATGAGTTTCCAAATGTATTGTTCTTTTGCCACAAATGTACAGATAAAGCTCCTTAGGATTATGACCCCCAACCGGCTGACTGCCAACTGACCAACCACATTCAAGTCAGTAACCAGCAAATTGAAGTCCCCCCCCCATTTTTCTTGAGGGAAATCTAATTTCCACTATGAACATAATCATTTCAGTCAGTTGCAGAATGTCAACAAGAGGTGGCAAATTTTGACTTGCATGGTTTCTTTCATGATAAAATATTTTCAACCACTGAAATACATTGATTGCATAGAGTTGGTCAAGTTTGCAAAATATAAAATAGATGGATACAACTTTAAAAATCAAGTAAAAAAAAAAAAATCTATTTCTGTAGCGTAGCAACAAGAATTGTTTCCTGGAGGCCAAAACAGCCAAACAGATTTACTTTTGCAAGTGGAGCATTACGCCATTCACTATAATGGGTCCACTTGATAGCCACCTTTTATTAGAATTTTATTAGGATTTTTTTTATTTTGACTTATTACAACCAAAATGGAAAAGACCAGGGGACGCAAAAAGAAAAAGAAGACAGAAAGTGAAGTTGGGGAAAAAATTAACAGAAGGAGACGGAGACAAAATAGAGGAGAAAAGGAGGGATACAGAGAAAAAGGGAGAGAGAGAAAAACACTGAGAATTTGCTTCAATACCTACTGAGTTTAAAAAAAGTTTAAAGTTCAGGGTTTTCAACAAAATCAGCTTATAGTGTCTCTAAAAAGGGCTGATAACAGGGAAAAATATAAAAAGTTTCCTTACGCAGTTTTAAGAATATTAATAAGACACCTTTTTGTTGTAACTCTTGTACCGATTGTATTAGCCTTCTTAAATATTATCTGATTAAACAAACATTTTTTACATCACACTATCAAGCTTTGTAAAGTGTAAAGCTGCTAAAACAAAAACAGCAGGCCAATATAATTTTTTTTTCTACAACAACAACTGAGCAACCGAACAATAAATAATATCCAAAGACTACATTTAGCTTCAGTAAACAGAACTAGTCAGTGAAAAATGAAATTGGTGAGTCGTTAATATGTCCAATAACATATGAATACAACAAAGTAAATACAGATATAGCATGTGCACAAACATATCTCATTAAGGCTTCTGGACTTTGACTGGATGATGCTGAAAATGTAAGTGTCCACAGTCCCAAAACATCCAGTCTATTACACTGCTCTTGATTTATGCCCAACACTAACAAAGCATGGATACTTAAGATGCTCTGATGAAATGGCTACTAAAAACGCTCGCAATGTTGCCCAGTCTGTTAACACAATTGAGGAGCATAGACAAAATTGTAGAGGATGTTGAGAGGCAATTGCCTGAGAGGTTTAGAGAGTGGCCATTCAAGTGGATCGGCCACAGATGCCAAAATCCCAGTGATTTGACTTGTCTGCATGCGATGCATCTAGCACAATGACTTCCAGGAGGATTTACTCTCACATTTATTGCTGCCGACTGAAGCAACACAGCAGGAAATAGTTGTTCAGTAAAGTGAGCTGGACATTATGCATGAGTGTGCCAAACAATAATCTTGAATGTCTTGAGTGCCTTAGACTGAATGAAAATCTCGAAAGCAGCTCTTTCACATTTGAAAACACTAGTCTTTGCAGGGCAACGAAAGATGTGGCCATTTAGGAGTTTTGGCACAGTAGACATATAAAGTATTCCAACACCATGCTACAAATTCATGTACCAATTTTTGCCTATAGTTTTTAAACTTTTATTTGTGTATTCTATGTTAACATTGTACAGTGCATATTATTATTATTAAGTCAGTGCGTGCTGATTACTCTTCAAGTCGCCATCGTCTTTCAGAGAGCTGACGTTTATTGGTTTGGTTTTTTTTTCCTACATAGCACAACTGAAATCTTGAGCGCTTCAGTGAGTTGAGGGTTTGCCTCATGCTGTAGGGGCCTACATGCATTACGTGGGAGAAAGAGACTGCCAGCACCTGTCAAGTCATCATCCAGCTACACTGCAAGCAGGGTTTTGTGTGTTATTTTCCATTTGCTAGACTCTAAACAGAAAAAAAATAACTTTTATGACATAATCAAGCAGCAACATTTGTGACTGAAAAATGAACTTGAGACTGATTCCAAAGATAAAACAATCCTTATGAGTATCCCCATGTAAAATCACCTAACCTGACAGCATTTAATAAACATGTGTACATGCTGGTAACAAATAATTAGTTTGCCCATTTCATTCTAATGGATGTTTTTAAATTATAGGTTACTGACATAGGCAGCAGTAGACATTAGTTGTGTGAAATGCCTACTTCACCACCATTTTTTAACCATTCTATTGTGGATTTGCTGCTGTGCTTGGGATCATTGTCCTGTTACATGAACCAGTTTGCCAGCTTTAGCTGTTGGACAAATGTCCCCAGATTTATCTCTAGAATACTTCGATATCCAGAGGAGCACATGTTTGACTTAAAAGGTCTCCAGGCTGAGAAATCATCAATGGAGTCTTACATTTATTCTAGAAACAACAAACCTAAGCTGTGCTAACATGTTTTTTTTAGACAGAAGATGCTTTCTCCTGGATGAAGCAAGTCTTAACTGTTCAGTTTTTTTAGTTATACTGCCTTCCTTCTCTCACCCCAACCGGTCGCAGCAGATGGCCCCGCCCCTCCCTGAGGAGGTTCTGCTGGAGGTTTCTTCCTGTTAAAAGGGAGTTTTTCCTTCCCACTGTTGCCAAAGTGCTTGCTCATAGGGGGTCATATGATTGTTGGTTTTTTCTCTGTATGTATTATTGTAGGGTCTACCTTACAATGTAAAGCGCCTTGAGGCGACTGTTGTTGGCGCTATATAAATAAAATTGAATTGAAAATTGAATTGTCGTATGTGAATGTTATACTGTCATGGTGCAAAGAGTGGTGTGTGATGAGTCCTAACGTCAGCTAAACATATCTAAGACAAAGGGTATGATCACTGACTTTAGAACATGTACTCAAATGCAAGAGGTCGGATCCATTAAGGGTCAGATGGTGCAATGTGTTCAATGTTATAAATATCTTGGAACTGTTATTGATTTAAAGCAAACTGTGAGGCTGTGTGCACAAAAGGGCACCAGTGACTCTTGTGTTTGTGAAGGCGTTCTCATTTCCACATTGATAAAACCATGATCTTTTTATTTTATCGTGCTTTTGCAGAATCCGTTTTATCCATTTCCTCAGTGTCATGGTTTGGATAATTACGCATACAGAACAGAAACGTACCCAATCAAGTCGTTAAGTGGTCTAACAGGCTGATTGGTTAACCGCAGCTGGATCTAGCATCCCTGTACACCAAACAGTTACAGCAGATTGGTGGTTCAATTTTTTTGACTCGTACCCTTTGCACGGTGAGTTTCCGTTGAATATTTCTGGTTCTAAAGTGTATAAACAAGATTAAACAAGTTAAAAAAAAATTTGTTCCCGCAGCCATTTCTCAGATGAATATTACAGCTTTGATACTTTGTGGATTACATGCTGCTCAAAATTATTATTTTTTTGAAAGTTTGTTTTTAGTATTTTAGTACCATGCATGCTATTATATATGTATATTCTTGTTGTGATTTCTCTAAGCATTGCACTGTCTATAACCTTGGATTGAATTGGCTGGGATGTGCAATTCTGAAAAAGATTTGTGACTTTACACATACCACAGTTAGAAAATACTGGGGGGGAATAAAACACTTAACATTTATTTTTTGCTCTTTAATGGATTAAAGTGTGTTCAGAATACCTGAGCTAGCTACAGCCACAGTTAGGACCATATTATCTTTTAATTCCTTTTTTATAAATCTTGCAGGCGCTATTGAAATGGTACTCCAGAATAGACTAGATGCTACATAATGCAACTCACGAAAGCTTGGCACATGGCTCACGTAGTTATCATAGATCATTTAGCCTAGCATAACCTAGAGCCCATTTATTAGTTTTAGAAAATCTTCTACTGATACATTAACCTTAGTCTTATTTCTGTCTGTTATGCTCCTCTTGCTCGCCTGCTCTTCAGCATTTTATATTTACCTACACTCTCCTTTATGTACTCCTACCTCTGCTGCATCCTCATACCAGCATGATTTAACAATGCGGGCAAGCTTGCATGCTGCACAAGTATAGATCTCAATAGGTTCATCTCCCCTCTCACACACGTAAGTGTTGCATTCTGATTTCTGCTGCAATGTGGGAGGATCATGCCAACTAGCCTCATGTGAATTATTAATTCAGTCTGTCACACGCCATGATGCGCTCTGCATCGGTACTCATTTAGACATAGTGGATACACACACATTCTATCCAACACCACATACATACACACACACACACACACACGCACGCACGCACGCACGCTATGCCATGCTGTAATTGTTGAGCCACTAGTACAGAGATTGTGACAAATGATTGCAGATAATCTAGAGGGAAAAAGTAAGCTTGGCATCAAAGAGCTGGCCTCAAAGGGATTTTTGGCCTGACTCTTCTTTGACTGCTCCTTTATACAGTGGTAGGGCATCGAGACAGTTATATCTAAAAAAGAAAAAACATAAAAAACAAAAACAACACTAAATTACTTTTTCTTTTTTGGCTGGAAAAATATTCCCCCGGTCAACCCATTTTTCCTTTATCAGACATCTTTTTCCTCCATCATTCTTCTCTGCACTTCTTAACTTTGGTGGCTTTTTCTGTGCATATCTGTGAATTTGCGACCTCCTCCCTTATTACCGGTCTTTTTCTTCCTTTGTCCCTGCTACTGTATACCTCCTCTCCAAAGTTCCCCTTCTCTCCTCATTCTTTCATATCTCCTTGCTACTTTCTCTTTTATCTTGGAAATCTTTTTGAATATGGTTTCGTGTTCATTTTCTAGTACTTTCTTCCTTTCCCCCCCTCCTCATTTCTACTATGTCTTCTTCAACTTACTTATTATCTTGCTCTCTAGTTTGTCTTCTCTGTTAAACTGGCTTATTTATTTTTTTACCCCTTGGCACTAAAGGCAAAAAAAGTAAATAAAATAAAAGTAAATAAAAAGCCATTAAAGCAAATGAACAAGAAATGTTGTTGGTATCAGATACTAAATTGGTCTTTTAAAATAAAAGTATTGGCAAGAATTTCCCAAGCAGTGCATCCTCTTAAATTGCTAACTAAGCTAGCGAGGGTCCAATCAAGAATAGAGCCCAATCACTTTATAAGTGGGCCGATATTATCGTCCGATATTAGATACTTGCTGATCTATTGGTATCAGCAGTTACAACGCTCAGTAAATGAAAATGTAAAAAGTGAAGAAAAGAGAAGAGACATCCTTCATCTGTGTTGAGTGTTGACACTAGATTCCTCAACCATCACAGAGCAGTCTACAACTTTGGAATCCCACATACACAACAAACAGCTGGGCTGAATTTAAAAACAAACCTGATACCACTGGTTCCTGATCTGTTAAGACTCCTTCCTCTTCCATCCTCCAATCCTGTTCTCTTTCCTCCTTTTCCCCCAGCTTCATTTTAGCAGTAATATTCCCTTGATGGCTCATCCGAGCTCATAAACTCCACTTCCTGAGTATCAGCTAATCATAGCCTCGGGTAGATTGCTGTCATGGACCTCACGCTACAAAAAGGACAAAGTCAGCTATGTTTGATCCCAGAGGGAAACACTTGGTCTACATGCCATGGTTGCTTTGAAACACACACACACACACACACACACACACACACACACACACACACACACACACACACACACCAGAGAGAGACAGGGAGTTCTAGTATAAAGGTAATTTGTGCAAAAGAAATAAAATCCAGAAAGTAAATTTAAAACAGATACTAAAGAACTGAAGACATAGTAAATTTAGACCTGAATTTTTTAGTTAGTAATCACTCACTGATTTTTATGCATTTGCAGAAAGTTAAGAACTCTGAAAACTCACAAATGCTGTGTGCAGACAGATACACACGTTTTGTTTCTACAGACATAAACTGTGAGACTTTTTAGTCTATAGCTACAGCCTATTTTAATGTAACATGATGATTTTATATCACTTAGACCTAGTAAGTAGGCTGTTTTAATTGTTTTTTAGTACAAAGAGGCCTGTGGAGACAATTCAGAACTTTTTTTACATAATGTGTTTCTATAAGTGATGGTGTGTGTCATAGCTTTAAATCCCAATGACATAACCCGTTGGTTCGAGGACTATTGTTTTAAAAACCAAGAGTAGAGCATTTTGATTTGTTATTATTTTTTGAGCTGACATTTGTGCTTAAAGACACATTTGTCTTTTTATGCCACCACCCATCTGTCAGCTTATCCAGGGGTTAAATTGGGATTTGGCAGGTGGAGGAACCATAAAATCAGGTAACTTAGAAATAAGTCACATACTTTGTTTTGTGAGGCTGTGATCAGCTGGCCTGTGCTGCTCTGTGGGGTTTAGCCTTCAACAAGATATAAACAGATGTTTTAAGAGCTGTTTGACCCTTAGATGTTCTGAAGCTATTATAAAAGGTAGAATTTAGTCAATGGATCAAATCAGCATCATCACCTTAAATCCAAATAGCTTTTTAAGACTCTTGATCATAATGAAAAGTAACCAGTTTACTCTGCCCTGAACTGTACAAAACTGCTTAATAAACTTACAGTAATTCCATGCAATACATTTTGTTTTTCCACAACATTTCACAAAATACATTAGTCAGTAGTAGTATAGCATGTATAGATCCAATATCTGATTTCACAAATGACACAGAGATCTAAATGTTCAGTTTAGCGTGGGCGCTGACTGTGTGTAGAGTGGACCCAAATGCAGAAAAAAAAACGTAACGGGGAACGCAACGTAGATAAACAGCAGGCGACCCATTTATTATGGCTGGTAACAAGAGTACACAAACAAAGCAAAGGCGAGTGGGGCAAAAACTAAACTAGAACCTAAACTGGAAAAAAAAAAACGAAATTATGATAACTGTGACATAAGACATGAACATGATTCAGGGCAAAAGCATGCAAGAAACTATGCGGAAAAAACATGAACATAGAACATGAGTAAGACCTGAGCCGGCGCATGAAATACCTGAGAGTGACTTGACATGGTGGAAGGAACACAGCCAACCAGACACAGACTAAATGAAAACACACAGACTAAATACACACAGGAGGTGATCAGAGGAAGTGGAAACACATGGGGGAAACAGCTGACTGGAATACACCTAATGATGCCACAGGGGAAGTAAAACAAAACACATTGAACATGGAGACGTCCGACTCTTCAAAATACAACAGGAAACAGTGAGAGCTGTAGACATGACACACAAGCTTGACAAGATGAAACATGCAGACAAGAAATTACTCATAAATCAGGAATTATAGTAGAAACAAAACTAGCATGAAACTGAAGAAAATCCTAATTAATAATAGCAACACAAGAACTAAGCATATTTTCAATATTATATAAGAAATCAAAAATACAAAATGAACTCAAAATGCTGGGTCACAGCCCCAGCCCCTGACTTTAACCGAAGAAAAGATGTATCTGGGAGAACATTTTGATAACACCATTTAATTTCAGGTATATATTTCTTTTTCATATCATTTATACCTGTGCGACTGTTTAACAGGCAAATATTAATATACTGTACAGTGACTAGTGTCTGGAAGCTTTAGTTATATTTAAGGACAATATCCCAAAAAATAAACTAAACGATTTGATCTTTGTATGTTTCACATAAAATGGAAGGCAAACTGATGCAGTAAATATTCTTTTATTGGATGACAGAACTGCAGTGTAATTTACTTAAGATGTAGAAGATATCAGAGCGCTACACGGGCTGGTGTTTGGGTGAGATGCTCTTACAGGGAGAGATGATACAGAAACATGACATCCTTATAAAATACTGACACACTTTATGAATCTACAACTTTTCACAGCTCTTTGAACTTTTTGCATACTTTTCCCACTAAAAACCAACACAATCCCACTGTGATGAAAACAAGATTTGAATTAAATATATTCTGGAAAAGCATTATCAAAGTTGTCCGTGGTTCCCTTTATTTTACCTTCTTTCCCTGTCAGATCCCATCCTACAGGGTAAACATGAGTGAGTGGTTCCCTGTATGCAGCTGCTATAGTTTGTGTTGGCGATACTTCTGCAAATACAAGAAGCAAATATCTAGAAACTGTGTTTTACATGTTCTCACCAGTTTATCAACTACAGAGAACAGCTGTCTGTTCTCCCCATGTTCTCTTCTCCATCTCCCAGCTGCTGCTGGCTCCTTTTTCTCCTCCTCTTCTTCACACACTGCTGAATCTGTCCTGATGTTTGATCAGGGGTCTGTCCCATCACCTCTCACCTGCAGTGGTGGGTTTCTCAGTCTCTCCTGAGTATGGACATTTGCAGAAGGAAATCAACCATCGCAGTTAACAACAAAAGCAGCAAGTTTATCAAATATCTCTTAACTTGTTATCTGTTAAATGAGAAAGCAGTTTGTGTCTGACAAGGTAATCAGCAACACAGGGGCACCACAGGGGACCGTCCTCTCCCCCTTCCTTATCACCCCAGACTTCAGCCACTGCACAGAGACCTGCCATCTTCAGAAGTTTTCTGATGACCTGGGGTGGATGGATGCATCAGCAAAGGTGATGAGACAACTTCTTTGTCATGTGGTGCGAGCAGAATCATCTGCAGCTCAATGTGGCAAAGACCAAGGAATTGTGGACTTTAGGAAGACAAGGAAAACCTTGACCCCTGTTTCAATACAGGGGGTCAGTGTGGACATTGTGGAAGACTATAAATACCTTGGAGTACACATAGATCAGGGGTAGTCAACTCCAGGCCTAAAGTGCTGGTGTCCTGAAGGTTTTAGATATCACCCTGGTTCAACACATCTGAATCAAATGATTAGTTCATTATCAGGCCTCTGGAGAACTTCATGACATGTTGAGGAGGTAATTTAACCACTTAAATCAGCTCTGTTAGATCACGGGCACATCTAAAACCTGCAGGACACCGGCACTTGAGGCCTGGCATTGCCTACCGCTGAGTCGGTTGTGGGCAGTGCTATCCTCTATGCTGTTGCATGCTGGGGCAGCAGGTTGAGGGTCGCAGATGCCAACAGACTAAATAAACTGATCTGCAAGGCCAGTAACATTGTGGGGATGTGGCGGATGTTGTCCAAGATAAGGACAATGCTGGATAATACCTCCCACCCACTCCATGACGTGTTGGCTAGTCACAGGAGCACATTCATTGTGTGAGAATGAGATAATCAAAAGGCACCGCTGAACGACAGAAATCATTCCTGCCCGTGACCATCTCCCTGTACAACTCCTCCATCGAACACACTGTAAACACTGCAATAGTTACACCCTTTATACACATGCTCTACAGTCAAATAGTAAATGACCAAGTTCACAGGTTAGAGTCAAATGTCAACCATATATATTTTGGCTCTGTAATATTCTCTGGCTCTGATGTGCTGGCCTTGGGTCCCTTGTGTAATTGACACCACCAACATTAACAGGACGCTTACATTAGAGCCTCTTGGTAATTCCTCATGGGTGGAATTACCAAGAGAGAGATGGGATAGCCTAACATATGAAACAGGAAAACACCGCCGTGTCATCCATTTATTTCAACAAAGTAACTGTATTCTAATGATCACTTTTTTAAAAAGGTAACTGTAATGGAATACAGTTACTTATATTTTGTAGTTTAAATACGTAACACATGTATTCCGTTACTCCCCAACACTGGATATTGGTCATCATTAAAATATGTTGACATTTGATTTGTATGTTTGTGACATAAATTAAAGAGACACCACTCCCCCTACATAAGCTGCCTTGGTAAGTTGAAAGCATCTGTATTGGTATTAGTATTAGCAGTACTAGAACGGTATTTACTTGGTATTGGATCAATACCAAAAAATTGTGATATAACACACAGAACTACCAGTGATCCTAATACATGGACACAGACAGCTACAGACATCAAAGGCAAGTTGTCATTCCTGTTAGAGTATAGTTGAAATCCACTTACCTCGTGCTCATCATGCAAAGACAACATTTTTGTCATCGGTGGATTCAAGCACACCTCAGTGGACTCGCAGACACATCCTAGTCTAAATGTTAAGCCCAGAGGACCACGAGTAACTACAAGCAGCAGTGAATAACTATATTTTGTTTCCCCTTCTGAGCAGAGGCAGTGCTGTGAGGATTAGTTCAGGTTTTAGTCCTGCCTCACCACCTGCTGTGTAGTAAGCATAATGATTTCACTCACCATAATCACTGTAGCATTTACTCTGATTTTGTAATGCAGGGCTGGCATGGAGTAGAGTATTGTGTATGAGTGGTGTCTCCAGGGGGGTTATGAATAGAAATGTAAAGCTCCTGGTCTAACATGGTGTTATCAAATTGCTCTTCCTGCCCTTTTGCAAATCTACACACTCACACACGCAGACTTTCTAATCACGTTGCAGCAACAGCAGCAGCAGGGGTGGGAAGTGTACAAGTCCTGATAGATGTTGCCCTCTAACTCAGCATCTAAGTTGGTCAGAAGGAGGAGAGAAGTATTATCACTCTTTGGCTCTGTCCAATATTGATTAGAGAGGGTAAGAGTGTGTGTGTGTGTGTGTGTGTGTGTGTGTGTGTGTGTGTGTGTGTGTGTGTGTGTGTGTGTGTGTGTGTGTGTGTGTGTGTGTGTGTGTGTGTGTGTGTGTGTGTGTAAGAATGAACATGAGCAAAACATAAGCGGTGTTGGAACAAAGGAATGAATGCGATGTAGCAACAGTATGAAAGCAATTGGATTGGATTAAGCTTGTTGTAGCATGGCTTGGAGACACACTCCTTCTAACACTAAACAAGTGCACTAGTGAGAGCACACCAATCCATCCTTCTCTGCAGAAAGTGAATGACAGTCAGCAACTTCAAGCAACTAAGGGTGAAAGTAACACTGGCAATGCAAAGTGGGCAGGACTCGAGATAAACTTATTCTCTATATCCGGGAGCACAATTAAAGAGACCAGTGAGAGCACAAGATTTGGTTGATTGACAGATGCCCTCATAGTAAATACATTAGGTGGTTACCTAGGCAACTGAAGTCTGGAACATCTGTGAGCAACCAGCTGTTGGATTCAAAGCAATGCAGCACTGGTGAATGGCTTTCAGTGTGGACACAGCTTAAGGCTAAAGGGCCTTGAGAGAAAGATATGAACAAAACATCAAAAGTGATTATATCCAGCACCAACCTAATGAAATGAAGGATAGATATTCAATATGAATTGCAGCACTTACTAACATTTTTGCCAGAGGTTAAATAAGAAGATTGATGCAATATTTATATACAGGATTTTTGACTTGTGTATTAAAAGTGTGACACCCCACAACATTCTCCAGTGTTAGTGTTACAGGTGGATGGATAGCAGTACATGATACAGTTGCAGTTCACAAACATGCACAGTAGCGGTAAAAGAAAGAATCTCAGATGTTGTCCAGCAGCTACACAAAACACAATTTTTGTACTTTCGTTTATTCACGGATTAAATAAAATACAACTTAACCAATAATAACATATTACTTTGTGACATTTAAAGGTGCTGGAGATGATTTTTTTTATCGAACTGAAATGCTGACAAACATGGCCAGAGGTACCGTATATTTGGGATGTCCGACCACGAGATATATCTTGAAAAGATCTTGAGATAATTTCTTTAAATTTTTGCACAAAACCTTCAGGTCAACAAAATGGATGTTAGTGGTCACTGCGGCCTTGGGTCTGTCCCCATCTGATGTCTCAGGGATTTCTTAATGCACTTTAAAAGTAAAAAAATATATATAATTTTGTGGTCAAAGGTGAAGGGTCACTGTAACCTCACAAAAGTGCTTAGGCCATAAACCTTTTGAACATAACTCATACAGGATTTAAGATTATGATTTCAAGTTTTATTGTCATATACAAATAAACAGTGTAGCCACATTTACCCTTAATGAAATTATTTGGCTCGTGCTCCTCAACTTTAGATGAACATATTGAAATGTGGAGTTATATTAAAGAAGAAAATAACAATAATTATAACAATAATAATAATAATGATAATAACAAAATGCTAAAGTATTAAATATTAAGAGAATTTAAGACAATTGTTTGGTATTTACAGTTCGTGCAAAAACTTGTGCAGTGACTTTGTACAATAGCCCGTGGTACGACATCATTGATGCATTTGTGAATAAAGCGTAATTGTTGATGTTGTTGTCTGCGGCAGTCCAGAAGACTTTCCAGTCTGTGATGCTGAAGCAGTGACGCAGGGCGCTGTCGCTTTCCAGCTTCTGCCTATTGGCTGGCAGCATCAGAACCAAGGAGTGACCTGTTTTTGCCAAATGGAGTGTAAACGTGGTCCAAGATGTTCTCGCCACGCGTTGGAAAGTTTACGTGCTGGTAAAACTTCAGCAAAACTTTCTTCATGTTGGCTTTATTAAAGTCGCCAGCCACGATAAAAGCAGCCTCCGGGTGCAACGTTTCCTGCCAGCTGATAATATCAAACAAATCGTGTGGTTTCAGCATGGGGGAATATAAATTGCGGTACAGAATGCTTCTGTAAACTCCCTGGGCAGATAAAAAGGTCTGCATCTGAACATAAGGTGTTCAAGATCAGGAAAGCACCCCGACGAAACTGTCTGTACATCAGTACACCACCGTTTGTTTACACACACGCCACCTGCCCTGCATTTACCCGAGTCCATTGTTCTATCATGGCGCTGAATGGAGAGTTCCTCGGGGACAATGGCCACGTCAGGGATGGAAGGGTCCAGCCATGTCTCTGTGAAAACAAAGACGCTGCAGTTCTTAATGTCCCTTTGGAAAGTTATCCTGGCCCTTAGTTCATCCAGCTTGTTTTCTAGAGACCGGAGGTTCACTAGAAGAATGCTGGTAAGCAGGGTGCGATGTCTGTTTCTCAGCCTGACCAGAATCCCAGCTCGTTCTCACTTTTTCTCCAGCTTTTCTTCTGCCCATGTAGCCAAGGTGAGTCACCACCATTCATAAAAAAGTCGGATGATGAAGGTCCGGATTGCAAATTTTGACGAATGTCCAGGAGAGTTTGTCTGTCATAGGTAATAAAAGCATCACAGGTTGCAAAGTAACTAAGAAATAACACAGTAATCATAAGAAAAACGCAAAGTTGAGGAGGACACCGAGTGATGGCAGCCATCGGCGCCATTTTTTTTTACAAAACTTTTGTTAAAATTATGATTAATTAATTTATTATTATTAACTTAAAATAATTAAGTAATGATAATGAGGTTAAAGGTCATCTAACTAATGGCAGACGATTGCAACTGCAACCTTTTGACAGAATGAATTTTCACTCTTTTATAGCGTTTATAATAAGGTAAGCTAAATGAGATTTTAAAAGATGCATGTATATAGTTTTAAAAAGTAAAGACTCGCTCCATATACTCTCTGCAATCAGGAAAATAACTCTATTTTCCAACAAATAAACTATTAAAGTAAGTTAAAATAACTTATCGATAAGATGCACTGAGGAAGAAACGTTGCAGTGCTGGAACTGCCAGGTAATTGCTTGAACACAAAAAGTGGTACCTGACATGGTAGATTATGAAAAGCACTCCACTGATGCTGGCAGAGGCAGCAAAGTCTCTCAGCACTTCCCCTAGTTTGTTTATGATAATCAAGCTAATATGTCAAAATAATTGGGCAATGATTTATTCATATTACCTTTTACTTTGACCCATCAGCATACCATGTGACTTCCTGCCTCAGGAAGCATCGTTCTAAACAGCATGACTTCATGGCTGAATGCAAATAATAAAAAAAAATATATACTTTTTATGATTATCATTTGAGTGATCAGGCATACAGAACCATGGCTGTAAAGGGAGCACTTAAGTAGCACAATAAGACGAGGAGGAGGATTTTTGGTGCTGTGCACTTGCAAAAATGCTCAACAAAACCTATTATGGATGATGCAGACTTTTGCTCTTGTTCTTTTTTTTATAAAGTGCATTAAACTTTTTTTTTCACAGTGCAATAAACGTTGTGCTCTGACACAATCCGTTTTTGCATAAAAAAGCATGCTGAAAAGCTTAAAAACATACCAAATAAAATCTTGATCTTTGAGCTGCTTGAACAAAGTCCATGATGACTCTGAGAACGTAATAGGAGCTGACATATCCACCTCTCTCGCTTAAGTTCAGTGATGCCTGCAAAATAACATCAGAATGCTTTGCAATGCCCTGAGGTGCCATGTGTGACTGTGAAGATTTGCTCCAAAGAAATTACTGGTGTCAAAGAAAATCTACAAGGTAAAAATGTATTTTTCCCCCTTTTTAGCAGCTGTTTTCACTTGTTAGTGTCACACTACAACATGCAAAATGAGTTTTTACTGGATGTTCCTTTAATTGTCACAGATCAAAAACGTCACTCGTCAATAATAAGTTCTGCACCCAAAAAAAGTGTCATTTTCAATTTATTAAAACAATATTTTATCGAGTTTGATGTTTTTCCACACCGTAACAGCAATAGAACACAAAAAACCCACCAGTCAATTCCAAAGATCAAATGTCAATAAAGGAAAAAAAAAATGCAATTGGTCATGATGAACAACTCAAAAGAATAAAGTTAAATAGAAATCTACATATGCAAAAACAAATGTATACATGTACACAGGATTTTACTTGTTC
>VURO01028849.1:0-17450 GCA_015108175.1 Pelvicachromis taeniatus | reverse complement strand
ACACAAAAACAATAAAACACAAAAAAAACAACAATCAAAAAAAAAAAACAAAAGTAAATAAAGGAAAAAAAAAATGCAATTGGTCATGATGAACAACTCAAAAGAATAAAGTTAAATAGAAATCTACATATGCAAAAACAAATGTATACATGTACACAGGATTTTACTTGTTCACTCATATAAATATGAACCTACATAAATGTTGTCTACATGTCATATAGAAAACCATAAATTGCATTTAAATAACTTAGCACATGAGAATATTAACAACAAATATTGTTGTTTCTTTTGTTTAAACAGCAGGACTGTTTCTTTGCAACATTCATAAATAATGCTGTAAAGAAATTGACTTTTTTCTGTTTTAAAACAAAGACCTTTTTGTTTGGCAGTATACCATAAAATCTGAAAAACATGCTGAGCCACTCTGTGAGCAAGAATTGAAAAATATTTGATAAAATTTGGTTGAAGCATGGCAAGGAAAAATTTGACCTGCGCATATCGACTAGAGAAACTTCATCAGGGTCTAACAAACATTCACACTGGGAAGCTTAAATGCCTGCTTAGAAAGACAATGACAACCACGTGAGTGAGAGAAGAAAAATTATGAAAGAGAAAGCAGAGGAGGCGCACAATAGTTACCAGTAATACTTCATTCTTAAATTAATGTGTGTAGACAAATAAATCCAATATAAATGAGGAAAATACCAAGAATAAGCCATTAAAAAATATAAAGTATGTGATACACATATAATATATAGTCATACAATGACAAAGAGCTGTAATGGGCAATTGAAGAGGTATAGCTAATCAAGTGGTTGGTGAATGTATATGCTAAAAAACTACACCCATCCATTGTTTGGCTTCGTATAAAGTCTGGCTTTAACAGGTAGGCTGGTTTGATCTAAACAAAATTCCAAAATAACAAAAGCACTTGTCACTAATTGTTCATTCATAAACCATTCATAAAATAAAATGGGAGTAAATTGGCATGCACTGCAAAAAAATCTTACCAAGTATATTTGTCAAAATAATCTGATCACACTTAAAATAAGACACAAGCTGCTACAGAGTAACATTTCAGTGCATCTTGGATCTGGAGAATTTTCACTTGTTCCATTCACAGATTTCTTTTTCACTTATTTCAAGCAAAAATATCTTGTATTAAGTGAAAAATGGTAGAAGTGAAAATTCTCCAGATCCAAGATGCACTCTCTAAAACAGTTTTTACATCTCACTGAAATGTTACTCTGTAGCAGCTTGTGTCTTATTTTAAGCGTGATTAGATTATTTTGACTAGAAATTAGACTAATATACTTGGTAAGATTTTGAGTTTTTGCAGTGTGGCGGTAGAATATTTCTTGAATCTAGCTAGCAAACAAGCTAACTTGTTAGCTAAAGTGTTAGCTAAACTGTTTTCATCACCAGGGTGTTGAAACCTGCTTTTCTGTCAAAGGAGTATCGGATATGGACAAAATTATCTTTGGCAATCTGAGGAAGAACAATATTTCAGAGTTGATGGGACATATTTAACTCAAACCAAACTTTATTCTAAACCTAATGTAGTTTTTAAAGTCTAAATTGAACCAGTATGTCGTTTAAAGCAAAACTGTTGCTGCTGGTGTGTCAATGCAAAGGCGTCAAAATCTACATCATCTTAACATCTGATAGAGTAAAACTGTTTTATTCTGTAGGATGATCCTTATTGTCTATCCACATATTTTAAGTACAGGCATGATAGCAGTATAGCACACTCAGTATTCATATGTAAATAAAACAAATACAGGAAACCTAACATTTCTGTTTTCCACAGACTTAAACACTTAACAGCTAAGTCACTGACACAACCTACAGGCATTAAAAGACTTGGCAAGTCATTAGCAGTGCATTCAGATGCCTTTTGGCACTTTCTGAATGGGTCCCCTGAAAAAGATGGTGAAAGAGTGCCATTTCAACCATTACATAAAATGCCTTGACATGACGGGGTTGAAGGAAAGGGGCTTGAATGTTTAAAATTGTGTCCTCACAATGGAACATTCTTCATGGGCATCCATTTTTCAGAATCAAACACCATTACGATAATAGGTTGGGGCTTTTAAAGATACAACCCATCTGATGGCTAAAATGCTTTTTGTAATTTCTTTCTCTTTTTGACCCAATCTCTGACCCTGTGGGTGTGTGTAGGAAGATGGTGATTTAAGATGCACGTAAAGATCCACTGTTTGTGCTTACATGCAGGCACACAATGCCTGAATTCCCAAACAAGGATATATGTATGATCTATGTGTAGACACACGTTCACGCAGACCGGTAAGCTTCCAGGTTAAACCAAAGTGCATTGCAAACCTTTGGACTCGAAGCGCAGCTGCATGGCATCACGAGGGAAGTTTGTGCAATTTTTACAAAAAGGGGAACTTGACAAAGCAAAATCCACCGCTGTTCTTTTCAACTTAGCCTTTGAGCAACCAAGGTGCATTACAGAAAGGGGGAAAACCACACAGTCCAATTGATTACTGTGAAATACAAAGAGACACCACACTTTTATCAGTGGCTACTCCCCTTCTCTCTTTGGAGTTTAAAAAGCTTGGCATTCCCTTAAACCTCTGTGAAGCTGTGACACAGCTTTAAGATCAATAGCTACAGATATCACAAGAAGGTCACTATTTATTGTTTCTGCGGTTTCCCAAATAAGCACGCGCACAAAACTCCCCTATGAATTACATTTGCTACTACACCAAGTGGCCTCACTTCAGCTTTAATAGGCGACTCTCCCTTAGATTCTGACACCTTTATGACCATCTCAAGTGAATTGTAAGGGTGGGCTGTCGTTGTGTTGACTTTAATACTAATTTACATAAAAAGCCAAACATTAAACCTTTCCTTTGTTGCAGTAGTACTCAGAATGATTCTCTTCTCTTTTATGAATAAAGTGTAGGGGAAATAATGATCACTTCAACATCAGTTGCCTGAGTTATTTTTGTTAACCCTGGACTATCCCAGCAGTAAGCAGCATCTTTTAGTTATTTTGAGTTGACTGGTTTTATGTGCCTTGGAGAAGTCTGCATTTACATTTATTTATATCACTAAGGTAACAGAGTGAGATGGTGATGTCCAAATAATGTGTGAATATAATACTAGGGGATGCCATTACAAAGCAAGATTCCCAAAAGCGTAAAGTTTAAAAACTGTAACTGCTCTTTATATGTGCATTAAAACTTTAAGGCATCAGTGCAATCAAATAGTTTGATTTTCCAGTCTGTAGGAGAATTTGGTTTTATGCCAGCACCGTGCTCACATTGTGTTTGAATAGGCTGTAATTATTTTGAATTGGTTGTATTGAAGGTCTATTAACAACAAAAGGTCCATTTGCCTCTCTGATAATGGCCTCTAAATGATGCCCATCGTGCTTTTATTCTCATGTCCTAAGTGGCAGTTACAATAGTAGATAATCTTCAAAGAGTACAGCATGCTCTGTCCCTTTTCCAGGAATTGAGCCACACACTGGGGGGAATTGTTTTAAACTCAGTAGGATTCCACCCCGCTTTCAACCTGCATGGGGATTTTTTTTATTTTCATTTTTCTGTGCCATATGAATTGGTTTTGGCATTAAAGAAGTCCCTTCTTTAACAATACCCACAGCCATAATGAGAAACAAAAATGTCTCTGCCAAACTAGAAATGGGCTTAATATTGCCATATGGTTTTTTTGCCTTTTAAAAATGTGTCTTTCTCAAAATGTATTTTGTGGTGAGTGTAAGATGATTACATAATATGCTCTGAATAAATTAAGCCAAATGCATTTTGCCTTAAAAATGAAGTAACTGAAAAACCTCTAGAGCATAAGTCTCGGGCGTCTTCCATTTATTTATATTTTGCTTCCAAAGAGCCAGAATTTCTTGTCATTTTTTAAAGTAATAATTTTCAGTCCAGTTCTTTTACCCGACCACTTAACATGGACACACATGAAATTGACAAGTGGAGAGCAACAAAAGAAATGATAGGCCTAAAAAATAAAAAAAAAATAAAAAAATAACTATCTATAACAGCATCTGAAAGTCACGTCCTTGGGAAGTAAGAAAAACTCCAGTCAAAAAACTAAAAAACTGACACAGAATCTGAGAGATGGATGTAATTCTTCAGTTGATCCATCTGCTGGAAGCATTATCAGTAATGGTTACTCTAAAATAATGATTTGAAATTTTTGGTTCAAATCATCATTATTTGCATGCAGGAGGCCTGTAGTGAGGTACAACAGAGCAATCCGTTAAACGTGGTTGTGGATCTATAACGGTCAGTCAGAACAGTCCCGTCAGATTTTGATCCATGATGCAATACCATCTGGAAACAGAGAGAAGAGGCTGAGGTATGTTTGACTGGCAATGACTTCATTTTTCACCCTGACAATCATCCCAAACATACTGCCAGTAAAAGCACACCTGGATAGAAAAACAATGGAATGGTACCAGCCATGGATTGCATCCCCAACCCCACAGAGGCCGGACCTCGATATTTTTTTAAGCAGTGTGGGACGACCTTGACAGAATGGAACAAAAGGCAGCTAACATCTAGAGAAGAGCTTTGACTGTTCTTCAAGAAGCCTGAAAAATGTTCTGAACACTATTTAAAGAAATGAGAAGAAAGCAGCGAGTTCAGTCTGTGTTGAAGAATATAGCAAATATTGACTTATATACCATATTTTCATTTAGGTTTGCACATGTTTAAATAAATCCCTTCACCTATTTCCCCATTTTCCTAGATAAATATAAAGAAATAAGGGGTGGCTCAGAAATTTTCCACAGTACTGTATGCCATGATTTTGTAATGTGTTGACTCTGAACATTTTTTTTTCCTACCCTCCCCTTCCCTCCTGTCACTCACTTCAGGCTTTCTCCTTTTCCACTTTATTTAATCTCTTTCCTCACATAAAATGGACTTCCTATCACAAAGACAAGTTGGTTTAATATTCTACCTCATTCCACCACATTCAGCGGATGCATTTAAGTCAGTCACTCACTTTCTCATCCAGTTTTAGTTGTTTCCCAACTTCACTTCTTTTTCATCTCTGTGTTCATTTTCAAGGAGATGAGTCGGGAAACAGTTTTATCCATCATTCATGTGAATCTTTTCTCCTTCACAGCACGCTCTCATTCTATATGTACAAAAATGAAACCTACAGTTATGAACCCAGTGGGCGATTTTTAGGCAAATACTGACATTTTGAAGTATAGTTGTGTTAATCTTCAATGCCATTTGATTCGAACTATTTGTATGCCCTAAAGAAACCCAGGTTTCCGGAAGATTTTCATGGTTGGTTGTGAGGAAAAGATTTTGAAGTAGCGTGTAGACCCCGGATTCATGGTCTCCTATGAAAATGAGTACTATTGAATTTTTCATTGATCCAAGAGCTCTTGAAGGCCAGACTCAAATTTCAGGTGGTTTAGCTATACTTATCTCACCCATTCTGACAATCATTATTGATATTTGGGACAGAATATCTAGTAATGAGAGAGTTTGTTTTTGTTTTTTTAGCATGGAGACAAAAACAGGGGCACTCTCACCAGGTTAAAGAAACAAATGACATATTTAATAACATGTCTCCCCATGTGTCCAAGACAACCATGATCTTTGTGGAAAACTAAAATTAATCTGTAGCCTTGCTGCGTCTCTATGCGGTTATACATAAGCACAGCTCAGCTTTGAGCTAAATTCAACTAATTCTTAATGTCAGCATGCCAACATACACAATGCCAAGTGCCTTGATGCATGCTCAATCATCCAGGTAAGAAAAGGTTGATTCTGTTCATCTGGACGTACCGTTTTCACTGGGAGAAACATTTTGTCAATCTTACAAGTGACTTCTTCAGTCTCAGCTTGCATTTGCATAATGACTGACACTAGCACCACTGACTAACAATGGGCCATGAAGTCAGTTTCATGATCATTAATATGCAAATTGTCATGGCCATTAATCAATGGCCATTGATCAATGACCATGAGTATTCACAGATAGTTGGGGAACGGTTGCAATCACAGCAAGATGGTGAAAGATTTCCTCATCATTGAAAGAGTGTCCATCGGCCTGTAGCTGCAGATAGACTGTGGAGTCCTGGTCTGATGAGTAAGCATTTCCGTGTCGTGTCATCCGCTTAGCCAGAGGTTGTTTGGTTTCCCCGATGTATAAATCATAGCAATTCTCCAGGTACAGCATACACTATATTACTCCGTACCTGTGAACCCGATCCTTGGGATGCACCAGTTTTTGGTGCAGCACTGAAAATGCTACATCCAGATGAACAGAATAAACTTTTGGGGTTTTACTTTGAAAGCAAATAATCTCTTGAAATCAATTTGCATTGGCCTTTTTGAAGTTTTAGTGCACCTCAGCGAGGAGTTGGCAACTGTCATTGTCTTCCATGAAAACTACAGGTGACTGCAGCAGTCTGCTATCAACCAGAGTTATCACAAGTTCTTTGGTTGAGCACCCTCTTTGTGACTATTTTTACCTAGCAACAGCCATCAACCACTTGGCAAATGATCCAGCAACCAGAGATTGCCAGGGGTTTGACAACTGGTCTGTATGGTTGTGTTTTTGCAGGTATTAGTTAAAATTAGGAGTAAATAAGGGCACTGAATAAAAACTCGAGAACACAAAAATTATTACAATTTATCTGACTGGTTTTATGCAAATATCTCATAAAAGCAATAAGGGAAAAATCTCCTGACCTGCAGGAGACACCAGATTAAGTCATAATACCAACAACCATCTTGTGGTTGTTGGGGGAGTTGAGGCTTAACCAAAGTCAATCAAAAACAAAAACATATACACAGTCACTATTATAGTCACCCCTTGTGTGGCTTTGCTTATCTACTCTTCTCTGATAGGATTCAGTTCTTCAAAACTATAAGGAGAAAGATCAGGTCAGCACCACTAACAACAGCAAAGTCACCCATTGTTCACAGACAAAGGACTGTGACAAATCCCTGACAAAACCTTGTGTGTATTGCTCTCCAAAGTACAATAGAAGACAAGATTGTGTGTCAGCTTCATTTCCACTGTCAAAGCTCTCACTGGCAAAGTGCAGTCTGAAAAGCAATTACGTTCATCGGGGAGACGTAGGCATGATTCAAAATTAATTCCTATTGTCAAGCAAATGGGGGGGAAAGGAGCTTTTTTCTTGTCTGCTTGACTCATTGAGATATGGAGTCAGCAGACATCCTCAAATCAGTCATGTTTTTAGGAAACTCCTCACAGTTCTTTATAATTTCTGGTTTTGGGTGTGCTTTTATTCTCCTTCAAGTATCACTTTTGTGCTTTCAAAGATTTTATACTTATGTAAGTTACACTAAACTTGATCAAGGAATAGTCAGGTCTATATATGGGTGGAAATTGATAGGAGAAAGTGTTTTGAAGCATTACACATATCTAACACATCTGCTATGTTCACAAGGTGCAGCTTTTAATGGTATCTACTAAGAGAGATGAGTCATCCCTGTCCTAGCATCAGATCCCCAGAGGTGTTTAACACTGAAGTGTGTTAAACACCTCTGGGGATCTGATGCTCAGTGGAATTCGTATGTCTGTCCGGTCCAGCATGCACTTAATATTATCATATAATATGTTTCCAGATACATCCATCTTCCTCCGCTTATCCGGGGCCGGGTCGCGGGGGCAGCAGCCCAAGCAGAGAAGCCCAGACCTCCCTCTCCCCAGCTCATTCGGGGGAACACCAAGGCATTCCCAGGCCAGCCGAGAGATATAATCTCTCCATCGTGTCCTGGGTCTGCCCCGGGGCCTCCTCCCGGTGGGACATGCCCGGAAGACCTCACCCAGGAGGCGCCCAGGAGGCATCCTTTTCAGATGCCCGAAACACCTCAACTGGCTCCTTTCGATGTGGAGGAGTAGCGGCTCTACTCTGAACCCCTCCCGGATGGCCGAACTTCTCACCCTATCTCTAAGAGAGAGTCCAGCCACCCTTCAGAGGAAGCCCATTTCCGCTGCTACAGATACATTATTTGAAGAAAAGAAAAAGGATAATGACAGGGATATTAGCCCATGATAAAATTATTCAGATTGGACAGACAGAACTTTTTTTTATGTTAAACCAGTTTGTACTGGCACAGTGTGTTGGTAAATCTAACCTTTTATATGTAAATAAATAAATAAAGACAAATTGATGCACTTGGATGTGTTTCCCAAAGTTCCCAAATAGTATTAAACATTCTAACCACACTGGTGCATAGCTCCAATAAAGGTTTTGGTGTACATTTCAAATATGACTTTTGAATGAAATCACAGAACTGCAATCACTATATGAGGATTAATTGAAATGCGGTCACTGTTCTGTCAGACTAATTCAGTCACCATTGGACAATAGTCATCGAGCCATTTAGCCCAGGCGTGAATACTACATGTGTAATACAAATTATTATCTGACTATGATCCTGTCAGCCAGACCACAGTTGAAGGTTTTCAGGCAGAAACTGTGATCAGATCTCATCCGGGTGTAAATCCAATGCTTACAGGGTGACATTCCATGCTGTGAAGAAAAAACACAAGGTAAGTCTGAGCAATTGAAAGGTCACTTAACTCTACCTCTTCCTGCTAACTCAAACAAGCTTAAGAAAAGCTCCTGGTTGCAGCAGTAATGCTAGAATTGTGAAGGAAAAAAAGAGCTCTTCTTCCTTTGGTGTAGGAAGGAAGGATGTTTCTTCACCTAATTCAATAACAAAGACATATAAATTACAGCCGTGAATGCAATGGATGGATCACAAGACCAGATCACATGTTAACATCAGGTGCATATATGCACATCTAATATCACTATCCAACTTTAATGATTATGTGTCTTCACATTTTGTTTTTGCCAGTTGTAAATATTATGCAGGGTTTTTTTTGTGTGTGGTTTGTTTGTTTGTTTTTTTACAGAAAATGTCATGACAAACACAACAATACAATATATAAGACAAAGAACAGATTTTGTGCAATTCTAACAGGATTGAAAGACAATATTTGGTATGGCCATCTTTATTCTTTAGCCTGAACTCTCTTAGGGAATTTTCTTTTGATTTCTTTAAGTAGTCTTCAAAAATAGTTCTCCGGGCTTCCTGAAGGACATTAAAAGCTCTTCTTTGGATGTTAGCAGCTTTTTAGTCTGTTATCTGTCAAGATGATCCCACACACACTACTTCAGTACTGTAGAGGTCTAGTCTCTGACGAGCCCAGTCCATGATTGATAGTGTTCCACTTTGTCTTTTTCTAACCAGTTATGCTTTTACTGTACCGGCAGTGCGTTAGGGATCATTCTCATGCTGAAAGCTGTTGTCAGTCAGATGCTTCCAGGTGGAATTCCATCCTGTTTTTTTTTCTGTGTTCATAATTCCATCAATTTTGACAAGATCCCCAACACCACTGGCTAAAATGCAGGCCCAAACCCAGGCAGCGCCTCCTCTGTGTTTTCACTGATGGCTGTATCACTCTGTAAGACCTCTTACCACAGATTTTCAATCGAGTTCTTGTTTAATTTCACCTCTCTCTATACAGTTTCCTTTCCTTTAGAACTATTTCTTAACAGCAGTTCTTCCACTGAAACATTTTTTGAGCTTCAGTAAACAGTAGTTGGATCAAGTGAAGGACCAGATGGGCATTTGAGGGTATTAAACATCAAATATTTGGAAGCTGTGCATATAGTGCAGAGCTACGCGAAGTTGGTTGTTGCACAATTGGTGCAAAATTGCTAGTAAATCAAAGTAAGGAAATGGGGAGAAAAGTTGTGTATTTATTAGTGCTCTCAGCTTTAACCCGTTAACGCGGTCATCACGATTAACGCGATTCAAATTTTTAACGCACTCAACCTATTTGGAGCGCAGAATGGACAAACTTTGGCCAAACGCCCCATAATGCGTAGACAGAGAAATTTCAGGGATTTTGAGTCAGTCTGTGCAAGTCGTGATGGCGACGTTAACGTGTTTAAGCTGCATTAACAAGCTAACGCCAAGTAACCCCTTACACTGATCAATCCGTATTAACTCATTAATGCGGATTAGCCCATTTTGACACATTAAAGCGGATCAGTTTGCATTAACGCTGAGAGCACTCGTATTTATGCAATAGACCACCTTAAAAAAAAACAGGCTCATTGGAAGCAAAATATAAAGAAATGAGAGATGGCGCAAGAGTTTAGAAAAGTAAAGTCTAAATCTTAATCCCAAGAAAGTCCATCCACATATGTGGACGACATATTTTTCGTTGTCTAAACCAAAATACAACATTTTACTCTACAAGGGCCTGGTATCCACTTACGAGGACATTATACTGCCACTGTTCGATCGAAATTTAAAACAAATGTCCTCATATGTGGATCTCATTTTTTTGAGAAACAAAAATCAGGAAAAAAAAAAAATCTGGTAATTCTTTGCTTTTACATTCATCAGGTTCCAATCAGCCCAAACAGCAAAGAAATTAAAAATGCATGCCATGAAAGACGTTCAGGTCTTAGGAGGTTAAAGGCTACGATGCACATATTGTGTGTTTCACACACGTAAATCTAATCCAACTAAATCAAACTGGCACTAAGGGCTGGATGTGCCCACAAATCACTCCTCCTTTACCATTCCGTTTTCACAGCTTAGTTTTCCAGCGAATATTTATACAGACACATGCTTGAGCAGATGTAGTGAGCTCTAATCACTTGCTAAGCATGCTACCGTGCAGCAAAACCACAAGGAGATCTTTCCTTATTTCCCTTCCTCTACCATCACCCCTTTTTTATCCTCTGTTAGAGAGCATTAAGCCACATGTTGCCTGCTATAAAAAGGGGGATGTCATAGTAACAGATGTATGTTTTAGTGTATCTTAGTATTTTGAAATCCCTTTTATCCACTTTCCAGTTATTTTCTTCCCACAACAACCCCCTCACCTCGTTCTGAAAATATATTTCCCTTTTCTTCTGCTTCTCTTCAAAAGATTTAGGGTATCTATTTTCTCTTAAAGCATATGCCAGATGCTAACACTATGCAGTCAGCACAGTAGCTATCAACAGCTGTGAATCAACTCAGCAGCTGCTTCTTAAGGTGTTAGCCACAGACTTGTCACCCTTGCACCTCATAATCTTGTCAGTGTATGACCTTAGAGTTGTGTTGCTAATCTGCCTCTCAGCGACAGATGTCCTGTTACGATACCAACAAGAGAAGGACAGTGAATTATGGTGCTATCTCTTGCTCCTCTATTAGTCAAATTAGGCATTTAGAGGTCTTTCACCTTTATTTAGAAGGCAGCACATCACTGTACTAATTGAGTTGAGAAGCAGACTTGCTACAGCTTTCAGTTGAAATGCTTTGCTTATTTCAAGAGAATATCGATATGATACTTTTAAGACTGCAAGCTACTAGTGCTGCACATGATATTTCAAACACACTCTACCTAAGCTGCTAAATTTGCCATCTACAACTTTGAAATGTCAGTGGAACTACATTGCTGCCTGCTATTTTGACCACTCCACCACACCATTGTGTATGAAAAAAGTCAAGTTTTTTTTTTTCCTGTAGCACATTTTAAACAACCTCAGTTGACCAAAGTGCTGTACAGGTTACACAGAATGTAAACTATACATAAGACTATATATACCTCTGAGATCTCTAAGATGCCCCAAAAGAGATTCACCAGTCTGCAAAGATTCTAGATCAATTTTAGAATAATGTACTTCAAAATTATTTTATTGCAAAGAATTGGAATATCTCATCATCTACAGTCAATAATATTATCAATAGATTCCAAGAATCTGGTGAAATCTCTGTTCGCATTAAACAAGGAAGAAAATCGGTACTGGAAGCCTGTGACGTCTGTAAATTATTACTAAAAAACACCTGAACAAATATCCACACTTTGGAAGAAAATTACAACAGCAATGTAAAAACAAAGCAGCTGAGCATGGATTTTCACATGCACATGCTCCTTTTGGGCCTCACAGATGCACATCTGTTTGCCACACACACACAGCTCACCTTATCTTATCCTTTCTGAGGTATGAAAAACAAGTTGTGTACTCTGCAGATAATGTCCTCTGTGCATGAGCATGTGGCACTGTGCAGGTATTTTGTGTTCTTTTCCATATTTAATGGAGCATATTTGCACTATGCATCAGTGTGAGCCTTATGTTCAACATTTGGTTTCACTGAGAGTTCCCAATTTATCTATTTTAATTCTGCATCACTAATCAGACGCACAAAACTGGAAAAGTGCCCACACCGATGCCAGCCAGCTGTATCTTCAACAGGCATGCAAACATCTGTAAGAACCAGGATCTGTATCACTGGTGAGTCTATTTAAGGTAATAGCTTCCCCTGGCACAAGCCATCTGACAGAGCTAATTACGATAAAGTCTCGGCTGGGAGGTTTCACGCGCTGCCTGAGAAACCTTAAACACAGAAACTGGCTGTTTTTCACTGTTTTTCTTTCTTTGTTTTCCCTCTCAAATCACTGTTCCGTTGCTTAAGCACTCGTAACTCCCAAATGGAGACCTTGCTCATTAAGAGGATGGAAGCATTTCAGATTTCTCCTCTCCCTCCTCCTCCTCCTCAGCACAACAGTACGAGGAGCATTTGATTGACAGGTGGGACATTTCTGTTGGTGGCATCTCTCCCAGGTGTCCCGTTTCCTCACTGGGGTATGTTTTTATGGATACACACATGCACTGAGGACTGACAGAAACAATTCTGCACACATCCTCACAAATCGGAATAACTAGAAGTGAACACAATGCTGCAGACACTGCCAGAGGGAGACTGGCGAATTTCTGTCCCAAAAGACAATAAGCGAAAATTAGGAGCTGTGGAATGATGGGACACTAGAAATATATTGGGCAGAGGGTCTGATATCGCTGCGGATAAACAGAGTTTTCATTATTTACTCCATTTATTTTAGTAGTTTTCACTCAGCGCTTTAGAACCTGGAAGGCTTTAAATTAAGTTTGTTATTCCCTCAGTAACTCAGATCAATGTGTGTGCAAACACACCAATACGCAAATCATCACATATTCAAGCAGTTTTATGCTAAATGTAAAACCGAACTTGAAATAAGCAAATAAAGTGTAAGATTTGGCATTCGCTGGAAACCAGTAAATCCCATTAGAAAAGGAGATAGAGAAGAAAACTAAGCAAAAACAACAGTAAACATCAGATTTTAATAAATAGATTATTTCAATTTAAAAATAATATCTAACAGTTGTTCTTCTAAGCTCTTTAAAATATGGATGATGGTTATATCTAGCGCAGGCTGAAGATAGAGCAATTTCCTTTGCTTTTCTTTTAAAGCCCACAGAGTCTTGCCATAGTTAGAATAATAGGCTGGAAATAGTAAAGGCTTAGTCTCACAAACTGGTTTTATTGGAAGCACATTGTCATGAAACATGTACCTAATTTTCATAGAGAGAGAAATCGAGCGAGGTCAGGCAGATAAAGCAGGTCAAGATTACTTCACACGCGAAATACTTTCATTTGTCGCTCGCAGGCCCCCGCCTACAAACCACAGCTTGTCCGATCGTAATTTAGAGACTACAGCCGGGAACAGCAGGCAGGCATGTCAAGCACTGAATTTCTTTGCATGTTGTGCTGGGGCTCTAGTGAAGGGATGCTAATTTGCATTTAAAGTGGTTTGAGAGAGGTGTCCTTTTTCAATGTTGACAAAACAAAAAACACAAGCAAAAGCATAAGCAAGAGATAGATCGTCTGTTTCTTCCCTCCAAAATCTGAGGTAACTCATCCAGCTAACCGGCTTACTCGTACAGTGCACACTAGAAGTGAGAGTCACATAGGTCAAAATCATGGCAGGTGTATTTATAGCTTCTAAAGTGACAAAGATATATATAAATTTACATGAATTAATAAAAAATACTTTATAGCCCATAGGTGGGAATGCGGGAGTGACTGTGAGCGCGAATGGTTGTCTGTCTATATGTGTTAGCCCTGCAACAGACTGGCGACCTGTCCAGGGTGTACCCCGCCTCTCGCCCTAAGACAGCTGGAAAGGCTCCAGCGCCCCCCCGCGACCCTGAAAAGGATGAGCGGCTGCGAATGGATGGATGGATGGACTTTATAGTTATAATGAAAATACAGGCATCTATTATTACTGAGAATATTTAGAAAACTAAAGAATATTAGAAATTCATCGAGTACATCCAATTTTCAATTAGCCCTACGAGGTTATCATATGAACTGAAAACATTCAAACTTTATCAGCTTTGGATGTATGGACATCCATGCCATCCATACCTGAAAATCCATGTGTAACGGTGACTTCACAAAGATACAGAAAGAATAGCAGCAAACTAAAATTATGCAGTAATCGGGAGCGGTAATCAGGAGGTGTAAGAGCCACTCGAGCACTAATCAGAGCTGTGGACGGTGCGCTATTTTCACAATTTAGCTCGGAGATGCAGAAAAGTCCTTCATACGTGCCATAGGGTTTGTGTATGCAAGTCTGAGTTTCTGTGACTGCTTAGATGGCGCAGTGGAGCGGCACAATCTCAACTCCTATGTGAAGAAACAGCCTTTCTTGCTCTTTGTCACTAAATAATAAACCTGTAAAAGTGATGAATATGGGGAGGGCATTTAGATAACACTAAAATAAATTTGTTTGTGTCAGATCTTGCATGTATTTGTACTCAGAGTTGCATTAGAAGATGACCATGAAGAAAAAATCTGCCAAATTTAAAGAAGGGTTTGTTTTGTTTCTTTGTGTAGAACTGGAACTTTTTGATTTTATTGCACCTCAGATACTGGTGTGATCCTGGCTGACTGTAGTGAAAGGGAGATGAGGGGAAGGTGGTGGAAAAAGCAAGATGGATTTTAAAGCTGTAAATGGAAGCTGTCAAGGAGGAGAAGGTCAGAATAACCAAAATTTTAAAAGATGTTCTATAAAAAAGTAGTATACTGAGAATATGTTATGATTACGCTAAGCACAGTTAGAAACACAAATGTCAGACTTTCTACTTTGCATAATGTATTGCTGTTTAAGCTGTATAGCTGCCTAAAGCAGATGTGCTGGTCTGCAGGTTTGCACCAGTAACCAAGCTCAGGCCAGTTGAATTACTCACTTAGTCATTTTATTTTTTTTTTTTGATATAGTAAGACGCTTGTGCTTGAGCGCATGCATGTTGCATCCATTAATTCTGGGATCTGGGGCTTATGAAAAAGCACTGATGGAAGTGATGTCTGATTTGCATGGCTGCAGAGTTTAAATCTAAAAAGAATTTCTACACTGTTAAATGGAAAGAGATGTGATTAGAGCAATTTTCTTCAGCCACCCTGCTTCCTGTTCCAATGCCACATTGGTAGCAGTCTGAATGTAGTCACTGAATGAATTAGCAGGGGACAATATGGATCATTGCCTGGAAAGCTTTTCTGCACTGCTGACAGCAAAATGTTTTTGTGAAAATGGAAGCAAATAACATAAAAATGATTACAGACAACAATATAATAAGGAAAACATAATAATTTACATTAATAAGGCAACTTAATAATGACATTGGTGGTATTTTATTTTAGAAATTGTCTATAATTTTTATCAGTTATCGGTTATAGTCCTACCACCAGTAATAATGTACGTGCAGCCACAAAGGTCAATAGGTGCTCTTTTACCTAACAAGGTCCCACAGGAATGGTTCCTAATCAGGTCACCTTTGAAAAGTCCATAATTTAAAGGTAAAGTCAATGCAAAAAAAGGCCAGACATCATTCCCTCAGTGTTTAAGTACACTTTTTTCATATTGCTTGGTCTTGTAATTTTCCAATAAAAACCCAGTGTATTCAATGTAGTTTAACCTAAAGTCTGTCAGTGTGCTTAATTGTAATAAAATTCGAAGATAACAGAAGCATTTTTTTCCATTCATTAAAATGTGATACACTCTATTGGCAAAAAGATTGCCTCATCCATCCAAATCATTGAATTCATGTGTTCCAATCACTTCCACAGCCACAGGTGGATAGAATCAAGCACCTAGGCAAGTAAACTGAAGTTTAGTGAAGGGAGGATTACAGTGTGGGGCTGTTTTTCAGTAGTTGGGCTTAGACCCTTAGTTACAATGAAATGAACTCAAAATGCTTCATCATACCAAGAGATTTTGGACAACTTTGTGCATTTTGGGAACAGTTTGGGGAGTACCACTTCCTGTTCCAACATAACTGTGCACCAGTCTGCAAAGCAATATCCATTAACACGAGTTTGGTGTAGACGAACGTGACTGGCCTCCACAGAGACTTGACCTTTCCATGATAGGGTACCTTTGGGATGAATTAGAGTGGAAACTGGAAGTCGGGTCTTTTTATCCAACATCGGTGTCTGTCCTCACAAATGCACTTCTGGAAGAATGGTCAGAAATTCCCATAAACACACTCCTAAACCTTTTGCAAAGTGATCCCAGAACAGTTCAAGCTGTTATAGCTGCAAAGGCTGGGCCGACATCATATTAAACTCTATGGACTAAAAATGGGATGTCACTGAAGTTCATATGCGTGTGAAGGCAGACAAGTGAATACTTTTGGCAATATAGTGTACTTAGTGTCCAAAACACCCTGACAATAATTGACCAGGCTCAGCACACGGCACGCACTCTGCTTTGTTTGTGCTGGTTTGTACTTATGTCAAGCTGTGCTTCACAGCTAAGTGTGAGCTCTGGGGATGTGCACTCACAGTGGAACAATCACGATGTGAAATAACCCGGATTTTCACTCATTTCTATTCGAAAATCATGTGCAAACTCTAGTGGGCGTTTGAAAGTAACTCAGTGAGTAAAGTATCCAATTCAGCCGCTCATTAAAATGAGATTTGGAGGTTTTATTCGGAACACCTCTGAAAATTTCTCATCCAGCATCTTTGCCATCTCCAGTCCAAGTTGTCACATAAAGTAATACTCTTTGAACAAAATTATTTATTTCATTCTGATGCATGGTTGAATGATTATTAGTCTTCCACACCTGTGCTTGGACGCTTTTGTCAGTCTGATTCACTGCTAATTAATCACACCAAATCCATCCTGTTCACAAACCAGCTGCATCACTCAAAGCGACAATGAGGTCAAAACATCCACCATCTGGTTTCTCTCAGGAAATATTAGAAGACTCTCACACAGGCGTACGTGGGTGATGACAAACAAGTGTCAAAGAATGCAGCCCTATATCCCTCGACGGTTATGCATTTTATTAAGAGTTGCCAACATTTGCTTCCGATGGGGATTTCCTACAATTCCCAAAGTGACTGATAATAAGTGAGCAAAATTTGCAGGACTGTTTTAGTTTAAAAAAAAAAAAATGTTCAATGTAAACTGGATTAATGCTAGCTTATTAAAACACTCAAAAGACAAAACCCAGGGATCAAATTGAAGCCTAAATTGAACATTTATTTATATTGAAAATAAATGTCCAAACCAAACGATTAGAAAAAAGCTTCAAAAATCTGTGAGTT
>VURO01028846.1:18943-46854 GCA_015108175.1 Pelvicachromis taeniatus | reverse complement strand
GTGTGTTTACTTACAGTGCTCCAAAATGTATTCCAACAGTTCACAAATAATGCAGTTCCCAATTGTGCTCCTCCTTTGCTCCCAAGTGTCTCCTTGTCTGTGGTAGCCCAGTGCATGAGTGGTGCTCCCCGAAACTTCTCTCTGCCTGACTCTCCTCAAGAGGAAGTAAAAGACCAGAAAATCACAGTTAGCAGGTTCACTAGCCGACAGTTCCAGTTCAGTGTAATAATCCCACTTCTACGGTTGCCGCGCATCCAGCTTAAATGCAGCTGGTCATACATGACAGCTGATTGGAAACAGCTGGCGAAGTGATGAGACGCTGCAAGATCAACGACAGCGCGGGGGAACTTTCAGGTCGAAGGTCGCCAGGCTACTATTGGAGACTGGCGTCTATTTGTCGTGACATGTTTTCAAACCAGCGTTTATTAGGCTACTAATGGAAGATATACGTTATCTCCCTCGTGTTCCAAGTTAACTTTAGTGTTTGTAATAAAGCTTGTGAGAAATCCATCTGCTGTCTCTGTGTTTGGTCTGTGCTTGTGTAACAGTGTTTGTGTGGTATTATTCCACTTGCCACAAATGTCAGTGCAATGGGGAAACAGCTTTACTCACTTTAGTTAGTAATTTCCAGTAAAATAAAATAAATAAAATAAAATCACTTGAGTTTAGTGGTCAATTAATATGTAGCACTGATAAAGTGGTTTTCACTACGATTCAATCACTACAGTTACTAATGCCAAACGAAACAGGACTCTGGTGGGTCCACACACACTCAGGCCCAAACATTGTGAAAATAAAACCCTCGTGGCAGGCCTGAGTCGTGGCCTAAAACTAAAAGGTCGCTTCACTTGTAAACAAGCCATAAAATAAAAGGCACGTGCAAATATCACTTCTCACGACTCCTGATAGTTCAAAGGGACAGGTGGAAGTAAAGGGGTCAAGCAACATGGAAGCCAAAGTCTAGCAAAAGCTGATTGTTAGCAAACATAAAATGAATATTTGAACTGACTGATCAGCTAAATTTAGCAGTAATATTGTATTTGTGGTGAAGCAGTTGAGGCTAAAACTGAAGATGCATTTTTAGCATCATGATTTTTATTAGATTTGCACTTTGAATACTTTTGTGCAACATAAATGTGGTCCAGATTTATACTTGTTTTGTGTACAGACACAGTAGTAATGGCCCTATCATTCATTAACAGGAGCATGAGCTATTGGTGCGTTAAGTTAATTCATCTTGCAGAAATTCATGTGTGGTGTGATCAGGGTGGTTGTAGGCTGGATGTTCATCACAGGTTGTTATAAAAGCACAAAGTATGATTTAAGTCATCAGGGTTTTGGTCCTTTCTGCAGATGTTTCAAGGAGAAATACGTTTGTCTACACACACACTCAGAGACTTGTTGGATGATGCAAATAATAAATTTTTTATTAAAAGAGACACTTTAAAGTGTATTAGGAGTTAGATCAATGAACTTCCAGTATTACAAGTGAGCCATATACATAGACAGTTTACACAGGTAGCCTCTAATCAGAGACTCGGACTGAAGTGTTTTCACTTATTCTGAATAATTGGCAATTCTTCACCAGCGAAGGAATCCATAGTAGTATTTTATTTGTACTCTGCTAGGTCATTCAGTGTGGAGGGAAAATACAAAATAAAGGATTTTCTTGCTAAAACTATTTTATTGTATTTATTGTTTATAATACTGGGTTCCTTAAAAAAATGAATGAAATATCTGAACTTTTTGCGTCAAAGTCAGTGAGTCCCGTTAAACATTTATCATAATTTGAATGGTTAATGCTTCTGTTGCTGTTTTCTTATACAGAGAAAGAAAGTAATCCCATTTTGATATAGAGCAGCCAATCAGACATGTGCTGCAGAATCCACATAGTTTCACCACTGTATGAAAAAAGTGAGCAGAAAGGCAGTTTTAGCAAAGAACAACACTGTGCATGGACGGCAATTAATGTGGTACAGTAACACAAAGCTTTACACAAGATGTCAAAACAGACAGAAACAAAGAATATAGATAAAATATTTATACATACTGTACAGAACCCAAGAAAGGCTGTGGTGGTGATTTTTTTTTATTTAAGAATAACCCACCAACAATTTACAGGGACTTTTATTCACTCGTCTACATCAGAAAAAATTGCTTCAACACTTGTAAACCGGTCGTAAAGCTTAACATAATTTCCACTCATAGGATTATGAGTAATGATAAAAGAGTGGAAAAACACAAGCCGCTGCTATCTGGTGTTCCTGTTGCACCACAAAGCCGCAAAAATGATTCACCATCATGTGTGAAAATAACACCTTTGTTTATCTGAGTGCAAGGATAAACACACATAGTCATTTTACTTTCTGTTTGACAGAATAAACCCATTCATGTATCTTTATTAAATTTATTTCATGATGAGTCGCCTTTAAGCTTAAATGATACATGAAAAGTGGCGTCGTGATTCCTGACAGAGGACGAAGAGAAAAATAGATCTTTACAAAAATAAATAACACACTGTCAACAATTTAGACTCCTTAGTATTTGAGGAAAAAATGTCCTCCTGTAGTTTGCCTGACGCTCATGCTCTCTAATAAACAAAGAGTAAACAACCAGTTTTTTTCTTGAAATAACAAAATACGTAAGTCGTTACCACAAAAAAAACAAACTTTGTCATCATGACACAACAGCATTAAAAGATTATTTTAAAAGCACAGCGATTGAAGACTTCAGCGGGACTGCACAAAGCATACTGTACAGAATGTTTACAACAGTTCACATTTAACAGCCGCACAGAGAAAGTATTATCACACTCACTCGACAACAGCTTGAAGGCGTAAAAGAACCCGCTCGCACTCAAAAACTCCAAACCACACGGTTCAAATCATATTAATACAGTGCGTTAACTATTACAGTTAGTTCAGTTATTCTGCCTGTGTGAAATGCCACTTTTTGTTTAAGTTAAAGTGCTTTTAGTAACATTACTACCCATGTGTACATTTTTCACGCAGTACATGCCCTTTAAAATCCCTCATTAAAAATACTAGTTCCAGTTTTCATAACCTGTTGCAGGTTTTTTTTTTTCTTTTTTTACAAAAATGCAATAACAGTACCATGAATCAGTGATCAACACATCCAACCTTCAGCTTCACTGCAAAACTACTCTCAAGCCAGAATTGCCTCAGCATTTTTTTCTTAAACTGTTTTTAAAAAATGTACATAATCCTTCACTTTGATGATTTTTATTACAGATTGATTTTTATCGGCTGCCCTGAGGTCCGTGCTACAAAGCAAGATTACTTCTTATCCAGATAACTTTAAGGTTAATCCTGGATTTTCTCTACAGTGTAGGTTTCATTTCTTACAGGGCTGTATCCAGTTTTGTTACATTTTTCAGTAACGTGCTACTGTAATAAATTCAGTCATTGCATTACGGTTCAAATTTGTTGTATGTATATTTATGTTGTTGCTTTCATTACAAATGTAAGGGAGGTGGACCCAAAGGAAAAAAAAAACATGGATTAAAAGTGTTTTCTTCTTCCTGCACAGTGCGCTACAATCAGCTGATTTTAGTTCGTGTGAAAACGGTGGAGCAGTCTTCAGTGTTACAGGAGAAGAAATATGGAAATTACTTATACTGCAAAAAAGTGATGGTAAAGTGCAAACAGCTTCCGGGAAAGAAACAGCTGCATTATGCTCTTAACACAACTTCGGCTCTTTACAACCATCTGCACAGGCAGCATGCTAACACTAAGCTAGCCAAGAACTCAGAGTGATGATGAAGCTGAGTGAAACAGACCCCAGCCCAGCAGCCAACAGGTAGCAAACTGCTGAGCAGTCAGCCTCTTTTTCTACCTGTTCATGTTTCTACAGTAGAATCACTGTGGCCATCGCTTTGAAGTCTCTTTGTGCTGGTTTTCATCTGCTTTGTTTTTATATGAAGAAACTAAATGAACGATTGTGTGTGCTTGTCTTATATTTATTTCATGGGGTAACTGCAAAGTAATCTAAGTAGTATTCCGAATCATGTTCTCCAGCGATTCAACCCATTATCACAGCAAAGCGTGTAATAGACATGTCAGTTTCAATCCAACATGTTTTTTGCTCACTACTGACTTTAAATGTATTTATCTCCCTCTGCTGGTAATGCAACTTCTGCCTGCATGTACATTTCACGCTTTGGAGACGTAAAGCGTGAAATGGACAATGTGGACCTTTGTGTCTATCACATGCTTTGTTGTGATATCAGCTTTGGCAATTAAGTAATGTACTGTTTAATGTACTTTTAACAAAAGTAATGTGTAATGCATAACTTCTTTTTTTAGTTTCTGGCGCTGCAAATCTAACCTGCTGACCAATCAGTTCTCCAGAAATAGCCTCACTATTTCTGGAAGTTACCGCAGACTTCTGCTCAGACAGTAGGAGGATCTAAAGGTTTTTTTAAAAGTCTCTCTTTTTCCCAGATGAGCTTAAGATTCTCCCGTCTTAAACGACAGTTGGCCTTTTTTGCTCAGTATACTCAGGGTGAATTGAACTTGCTTTGAAGTACAGGGCTCACATCTCTTTCAATTTGCTTTAAGAAATACAGTGTAGACACTAATTCACTGACAGAAATAATATGATAATGATAAAACTACTATGTGACTACTTTAGAAAATCCTTTCCAAAAACCTTCAGTATGCTGTAGATTTGTATAAGTCAGGTTTATAACTTGATCTCTTTGAAAGGCTGTAAATGTCTTCTTTGTTTGTTCTGGTATACAGCCTTGTGGTTAAAGAATGTGTGTCTGGTTTTCATGCACAGTCTTAACACCCAGGTGTTCAATTTCCTGCCACGTAGTTTAGAATAACCCATGCGTTGGCTGTTTAGGCTTCTTCATGAGAATGTGGTCGCTTCTTCTTTGTTCCTATCTTTGCCTGATCTCGGTTTCACATCAACTTTCAGAACCTCTTCTTTCACTCCTTTTCACACATTACTAATTCGTACACTCAGCGGGCTGCTCTCCCGAATTCGCCCTCTCTCGCCGCGGCCCCTCTCCTCCCCCCTGTAGCTCTCCTCTAGTCTCATCTTTTCCAAGTCCGTTCCGTCTTCCTTGCCCTTCCGTTGACGGGACCCCTGCGACTGTGTGTCTGGTGGCAGGGCCTGCTTGAAAAGGGGTGGAGTTTTGGTTTTTGCCACTTTGTCAAAAAAGGCAAAATCAGCCACGTATTTTCCAGACGGGGACAGGGAGACAACAGGGGGGAACTCGTAGCCCCAGAGGATCTCATCGGGAAGGTAGGATGTTCGAACCTGGCATGTGGCGGAGGTTGGCTCGACCGTGGCGCTCATGATCACCAGCAGCTCAAAGTCAGCCAGTTCTGGGTCTGTCCAACCACCACCTAGAATCAGAATAGTATCAAGATGACTCATTAATGATGTTTAGCCCTTTAATTAAAAACAACATACAGTTTGACAAATAAACACATAATTATTTTGTTAATGCATTAAAGTTTTTATATGGTGGAACACTGATTACAAATCACATTAGTATGAAAATAAGTATAGAAATAAATATGGAGATGACAGGAAGAGGCAAGAGAGAAAACAATTCTGGTGATATAAGTGTGACGTGTGGTCTAGGGGCTGGGCAAAACAATTATTCTCGATGAATCTAGTGATTCATTTTTCGATGCATCGATTAATCTAATGATATATGTTACTGCTAAGCAGCTTAAATAAGTTTTGCATTTACGGAGTTTGGGTGTTTATCTCTGAGTGTATGTCTACGTGGGAGGTGTCTGGATGAATTAAAGGGTAAAAACCAGCGTTAATAAAAAAGTTGAAAACTTACGGTCGTTTTATGATCGGCCATTTCCACATTACAAAGCCGGCAAACGACTAAATCACTTCCTTGGTTAAAATATCCCCATACTGTGGTTATTGCGTGGTTTAAGTCGACATGTTACCGCTACTAGCTGCCGCCATGTGTTTTTTTGAAAGTGACGACGCATCGACGCAAATTTTTTACGTCGACGTATTTTACGCGTCGACGCGTTGTCCCAGCCCTAGTGTGGACTAGAGACTAGTTTCTCTCACATGTTTAAATGGGAAATAAGGTTTTGCTTGAATAATTTTGCTTGTTGTTGTTGTTGTTGTTGTTATACCTTTTGGGCCAGAATTAAACTGCATGCATTTTGAGTTTATTTATGTGTTTATCTAAAACAGGTTAAAAAACTTTGTTATATTCATCTAGCCATCACGAAGTGTGGCGCAACCCCACCTCATATTTTTTAAAATACAGTTATCCTGGCTTTTCTCACACATAAGAGGGAGAAATGTAATCTACCTCCATCATAAGGCAACAGGCCTTCTTCCATATCAGGAAATTTAAACTACAATAAAAAATACTGTGACACAGAAACACTATCTACTGTTTACATCCATACCGACTCAGAGCAATATGCAATACTTTTGTAACAAGCAAACACTGCACATGGTGTCTTATATGATTTAACTTGCTAACACACAATACAAACACCTTTTGTTGAGAGTGTTTGAAGAACATAACACTCACTGGCTGTGTCCCAATTCAGAGGCAGTATGCTCCGGAGGACCCTGCCTCCGCGCTCCACCGCGGCCCTGAGCTCCAAAGACCGAGAAGGCCGGAAGTACGAGGCTTGTGAAATGGGACGGTCTACCCTTCAGATTTGCGTCACCAGCTGTTCCCATCCTCACCGCTTCTCCTCGCCCTTACCGCATCCACCTCCTCAGTTTTACCGTCTCCGTTGCTGCCACCAGTGGTGGAAATTGGAATTGGCTGGGCTGCGCTATGAATTCTGGGATATGGTGGGCAGCGAAGGATACACCTGACCCATCCTTCAAATTTGGAAAATGGAGGACGCATTTGTCAGCAGCATTTGGAGAATCCTTCGAATTGGGACAGCCTACGTCGCGTTGCTGTGACGTAACCGGCCTACAAAAAGCAGCCTCCGGAGCATGCTGCCTCTGAATTGGGACACAGCTACTCTGAAGTGTCTACTTAGAACAACGGGCAATGGTGCAGCCTCTTGTGGTGGAAAATAAGTGTTACAAAAACACACACACACACACACACAAACGTAGTTGCACACAACTGCTTCACAGGTTTAAAATACAGAACTTAAGGAAACAGCATCAAAGATCAGCCAAAACCTTTAAAAAGGTGACTGTGACTGTTCACTGAAAGGCAGTTTGGTGTGTCCATAACACACATTGACACAACCTGAAATTTCCAAAACATAAAGGAAAACTCACCACTTATGACCAGTCAAAAACACTCAACACAGTCTCTCACACACACACAAATGATTAAATTTCTGACATGTCAGTAAGCCTGCACAGTAAGCATTGCTGCATAGTTACAGACAGGCCTTTAATCACAGACGTGTGAAACTTAGAAACACATGCAGAATATACTTCTCACTCATCATCAGCACACAGCCTCATTACACAAACGACATGCTGGAAGACAGCAGCACCCAAACTAGCAAACACCTGCATCAACAGGCCTCACTCAGAATACAGACTCACTCATCTGTGTAAACATGTCTTCCCCTCACCCAGACCCACAATCACTCCCACCAGGGCAAACACACCACATTTCGCAACCATTGATACACAAAGCAACACAAATGTGGCGCCTGCATTGTCTCTATTGGCCCTTCTATGAGCGGAGCAAAGGCCTCCATCTGCATTTAGTGATCTTCCAAGCACGCCTCTAGAGATCTGCATTGTTTGTATTTCAGCTGAGAGCTCTGCCAACCACAAGATATGCATTTTTGTTTTTGAGCGCAGTTCCCTCTCAGTAATGTCATGTGTGCGCTTGAGCTTTAATAAAAATATTTATGGATTAACCAGCATTACGTGTAAGAAGTTTTGAGATCCTTGTGTGTGTTGTTTTCTTTCTATGCTGTATTGTTAAATTATCCAATCCTACAGTTCTGTCAGTGAGGTGGACTAGGAACACAGCCGAGAGGATGGCAGTCACATTATGCCAGTATTTCATTATTTACCTGGGAACTCAACATTATGAAGCCGCCGTACCGCTGCATAACACTGATGATGAGACCTGTGGAGGAGGAGAATGATGTAGTGCTACATTTCTGAAGCCCTCACTGTTAGCTTTTAGCTAGCTTGTTGCTGGTTAAAGGATCGAGGCGGTGCTACCAATATCAACTCGATGTGCAATGACATTTGTGCATTTAGAGGTAAATTTACTTTAGGTTACACACTAGCTAAACCAGGGATGTCAAACTCATTGTACATCGAGGGCCACATACAGCCCAGTTTATTCTTAAGTGGGCCAGATGAGTGAAACTCCACTTTCTGTCAGTGTAAAGACATTTAACTACACATTCAATCCTAAAATATGTTAATCTAAGATCCATCCATCCATTTGCTTCCGCTTATCCTTTTCAGGGTCATGGGGGGCGCTGTCTCAGCTGTCTTGGGGCGAGAGGCGGGGTACACCCTGGACAGGTCGCCAGTCAGTCACACGGATAACACACATAGACAGACAACCATTTGCCAAATTTACTATATAAAACAAAGTTTTTTTTTCCTACTGAAATAGTAGAAAAACTGAAACTTTTGGCATTTAAATGTTTATCTGTTACTTAACTGCTTCAGAGTAGTATGAGTGGCCGTGGGAGGTTTTTATCAGCAGGGAAAGCTGTAAAATAATTTTTTTGAAAATACAGTTTGAAGTCCAAACTGCCTGCCATGATTTTTTCCAAAGCTGTCCAGCAGGCTGGATTCGATTCTTTGCTGGGCCGATTCTGGCCTCCGCACCTTATGTTTGACACCCCTGGTCTTAAAAGTATAACTAACATGCTAAGTGCTAAGGAGTGTTCATTTTCGGTCAAGCAGAAGTACTCTAAGACCTTACTCATTTCATTGCAGTTTCTCATTATGTAATTCCATAATACAGTATAACAGATTATTTTTAATAGCTGTAATTTTGTGGTGTAACCAGTTACTTTTAAAGTATCCTTAACCAGAAGCTTCTGTTCACCCCATATGTCTTTTGCAACTGACAAGCACTTTACAGTTTGATAATCCCTAAGATTATCATGAACAAAGACTTTCATTACACTATTCAGTGCAAGCCTTTCGGTTTTTAGTTTCTGTGCATGGAGACAGCCAGCGTATTCTACTCTGCTGCTCCAACTGTGGAGACACATAAAGCCAAAAGAGTCACACTTTTTTTTACACTGGAACCCAAATTTCCGTAGAATCCTTAAGGAGACGTTTGCTGCTGACGTTCCATAAATGTAGTGCTTTATTGAGCAGGTTTGAGGCTCGCCCTAAAGTATTTACTTATGTGTAGTACTCATCATTGTATCCGAGAACTGTGTTCCATGTCCCTGAAGTTTACATGAAAGATATTCATGCATGCATTCACAATCCTACTAACTCTGTGTAGGGTAGAATCAGTCATATGCTTTCTGTACGTCAGCATGTAAAGTGTTAATAACTGAAAAACAGATCATTGACAAGAAATATGACAGTTTTTCTATTACTAAGAAAAACTGACAACAAGTTAAACATTGAACTGAAAGATAAAGTGTTTTGGGGTGTTTTATTACTCATGCATGCGATTACATCAGTGTGTAGACGATATGACACACAATGACAAAGATCTGAAATCTTTAAGATGGATTTAGTGCTCATACTGCTGATTGTGATCATGAAAGCTTGCTTCAATACGTTTTTCTTGGACATGCAAATTATAGTACATATTAGTTTAGAGGACATGAAAATGACACATAATTACAGAAATATTTTAGAAACCTGTCAAAAGCTAGTTTAAAACTAAAATGTATATAGTTATTTATGAGGCATGTACAAATAACAAGCTAAGTTTGCATTTTCAATACCCACATTTGAGCCGGCACAATTCTGAGAAGTCAGAAATTAGTTGAGCACAATATTCAACAGGTAGAACCGCGTTAATACGGCGTTAGCACGGCTAAACGCATTAACCCTGTCATCACGATTAACGTATTTATGATTTTTAACGCACTCAACCCGTCTGGAGCACAGAATGGACAAACTGCCCGAAATGCGTTGACAGAGACATTTCAGGGATTTTGAGTCAGTCTGCGCTCCAGATGGGTTAATTGTTAATCGCGTTAGTTGTGATGACGGCGTTAATGCGATTAAGTTGCATTAATGGGTTAACGCCGAGTAACCCCTCACACGGATTAATCTGCGTTAACTCGTTAACGGGGATTTGCCAATTTTGACGCGTTAATGCAGATCAGTTCACATTAACGCTGACAGCACTAATATATATATATATATACATACATATATAGCAGGTAAGCGACCCCAAACATACAGCCAAAGTCATTAAGAACTTTGGCCCCCACAGAGCCCTGATCTCAACATCATCGAGTGTGTCTGGGATTACATGAAGAGACAGAAGGATGTGAGGAAGCTTACATCCACAGAAGATCTGTGGTTAGTTCTCCAAGATGTTTGGAATGACCTACCAGCCGAGTTCCTTCAAAAACTGTGTGCAGGTGTAGCAAGAAGAACTGATGCTGCTTTGAAGGCAAAGGGTGGTCACACTCAATATTGATTTGATTTAGATTTCTCTTTTGTTCATTCACTGCATGTTTTGTTGATTAGTAAAAATAAATGAGTAACACTTCCATTTTTGAAAGCATTCTTTGTTTACAGCATTTTTCTCACCTGCCAAAAACTTTTGCACTGTATATACTATTAAATGAGAAGGTGTGTCCAAACCTTTGGACTAGTAGTGTATACGTGTAGAGTCATTTTTAGTATGATTCCATCAGGCCTGAGTTCTTATAAATGGATCTGTGCAGGCTTCATGTCAGCACTCCAGACTGTACAGTATTGTGCTCTAATGAGGGTCTCTCTCACACACATTCCAGCCAGAGAAATCCTCTCTTATAGAGCCAAACAAGCCCAACTCTGGACACCGAGAGCCAGCCAAGCACGCAGCACATGACCATAAATACCAGCACACCTACATGCACATACATACTCAATGTGCATACAGTAAAGCTTCTGTCAAGTGATATATATTTCATACAAAGCAAATGTAAATAAAGAACCCATTTCATACATTAGGATATTTTTTTGTCATGAGGTGGTTGCTGAGTTGGAGGTTGAGAATATGACACAGTAGTTGTCACATGTAATGTTCAGCTAATTCTACAGCCTACCTTCTAAGACTTGTCAACTCTTTACATTAATATTGAGGAAATCATTTTAAAAAGTAAGATTAACAGATGCGTGTTCTGAATTGAAAATTGTCCAATGCATATTATTTTTCCATGAGTTGAAAGAAACGAGTCTTCTGCTTAATGCAGAACGCTTCTCTCTGTCTGCTAATATAAAATAAATCAAAATTAAAAGATTAAAGGTTTGTTTCATGCATTCAGGCATCAATTTTTGGCAAGCAAAGACCATCTGCAAAAAAATGAATAAAAATCTGTGTGTTCTGCAGCACACCCACATCTTTTGCATGTTACTTATATTTTTTATTTATTTATTGATTGTCAATCTCTAGTTTAAAATCGTCTTCAGTACAATAATGTTGTCAATTTAGTAAATTATGATCCCATGTATAGTGAACTATTAGCTCAAACAGGGTATTTCAGAAGCAACGGCTCTCTGTGATTTAACCAGGTGTTTCCTAGTTGGCTCCATGCTTTGTTAATTTTCGGTTTTACCCAAAGACACATGGAAGAGCGGGGCTTTTCAGCTTAATCATTTAAATAAGTACTTTTTATTAAAGCCTTATTTTCACTAACCAAGTACCTTCCACTTGTTGTCACACTGAATAATAAAAGTGTCTTTCTAAGTAAGCTATAGTGCTTTGTGAGCAGCGGTGATGACTAAGAGCCAAACTGAGGCTTTAAAACAGTCAACTATAAACTAACTGGTGAGGTCACAGTGCCCACGCTGATTAGTATTTACAGTGTATGGATCCCTATTTAATGTACAATGGTCATATGAATCATAGCTGTAAACTGACAAACTACAATTATAGTGTTGACTTGTTCATCACATCCTCCACATCATTCTGACTCGAGCTGGGATTTACCTTTTGCTGCCCAGGCTCTGAGGGGGCTGTTGTCATCAATGATGTGGTAGAAAGTGAGCGGGATGATGAGGAAGGGGCTTTCGCTGGACGTGTCCACCTGGAAGGGCACATTTCTCTGGTCCAGCCGCACCGTCTCGCCCTCCTTTGTCAGGGACGTCTGAAGCAACTTCCCCGTCACCTGGGAGCCAAGATGCAGTGAGTAAATGTAGCCATGATGTTGGAGAAGGCATCCTGTAACCAGAAGGCCCCAGGTTTAATACCTGCACTGGCCATCATCCCCATGTCCTTGAGCAAGGCACTGATGTGTGTCATTCACTTAATATATCACCAGCAAAGAAAATACTCAAATATCAGGATAGTTACTTATAGACACGAAGAGACTCACAATAAAAACACTTTCCAGGAACTAAACATAAACAGTAACTATAAATAGTTACAGGAAGAAGGCCTTCTGATATTACAAAAGAGAATTTAAATGAGAATTTAAATAATCAGACTCCAGCTAGCAGCAATAATCAGTTTGTAGCTGTTGAACAAACATCTAGAGATCAAAACAAGCATTACTTGGCATCCTAACAGCAGGCTTTTACGCATGTTGGCCACTCGAATCATGAGGCACGGCCGCCCCTCGTGATTCGACACAACAGCGTGTTGGCTGAATTTCACCGTTTCTCCTCTCTTTTTGGGACGAGCAACCTGGAAGAGGAGAAAAACAGTCGAAGCTATTGTCGATATTCGGTAACCATCAGGCTTATTATTTCAGTTTTTGCAACAAAGTGACCCAGACACGTTGAGAAAGAAGACATCAAAGGAGGAAATTACAAGAACATGTTGACAAGACAGACTGGTGAATTTTTAGACCGCAAGCAGGAGGAAGCAGCAGCGGGAAAGCTCTTTATGACAGATAAAAGTGCTGATATACTCTCATACTAACACATAGCGTGACATCTATTGATAAGAATACTGATTACTGTAATGATACAGTGAAAAAACCATATTAGAGCAAAAGAGATCGAGATATGTGTAGCAACTTCCTCAGCTGACGGGAAAATGTGTCAAATGATACTTAAAGAACAGTGAAAACAGTGTAATCTACATGTTTTTAAAGGAAATTTGTAAGCTGCTGAACAACGAATCCAATTTGTTGAGTATGCAAACAGTTACAACATGAAGGCAGACAGCAAGAAGAAGTGGTTTAAGTAAGCTACTTTACATATATGTACATACTTGGTCCTATGTACATGAAAGGACAAGATGCACAGTTATATTGACGTCATTTGTTCTCTTTCAACTTTTCTGATGATCAAATTTGGAATTTCTTGAAAACTTAAATTTACCTTTGCGAGAAAGGTGCCGGTGATGAAGATCTCCATCACCATCGTGACGACCAGCTGGAAGATGAGAAGGACAATGGCTACAGGACACTCCTCTGTGATGCACCTGAAGCCAAAGCCAATCGTGGTTTGAGATTCCAGGGAGAAGAGGAAGGCCCCTGTCAGGGTCTTCACCTCCATTACACACGGCGTGTGGTTGGATGGAGGGTCAAACTCTGTAAGAATGGAGGCACAAAGGAAGATCTGCAAATAAATTACAGGAGAATCATATTGTTCCTTTGTGGTGCTTTCTTCATTGTTTACTCTTTCACAGAAAGGTGCAAAGGCAGTAATGTAAAAGATTCTAACATTTTAAAAACTAGAAAATTTAACAAATGGCAAAATATAGAACACCTGAAGTGATTTGTCCAATAGTACTACTGTATGTACTATTGGCCTATCTAAATACTGATGCAGTTTCTGTTGTTCTGCTGTTGTCGTTGTCGTTGTTGTTGTCGTTGTTGTTGTTGTTGTTGTTGTTGTTGTTGTTGTTGTTGTTGTTGTTGTTGTTCTCATTGCAACACAAAATAAACAAAAAAAATAGCTTGAGACGCTTGAGAACGAGCCCAACATGTTGGCTTGGTTTCCAGACACTGGACACCAAATGCTAAAGGACTGTTGGCATCAATATCAAAAAACTCTAAAAGATGCCAAAAGAAAACATTTATCTGACATTATTCTGTCAAACTGTCACAAAACTATAAACTCTGTTCTTAGTGCACCACATGCTGACTGTATCGAGCCCTCGTCTGAAGCCTGTGAAAACTTTTTTACACTTTTTTATTGAGAAGGTCTCCTCCACCAGGGCTCAAATCTCTCCTTGTGCTCATGACCCCTCAGTCTCTGCTTCCTGCTCTGTCGGTAACTCTGTCCTCTTTAAAGGAGACTGTTGGTTATTTTAAGCCTGCAGGGTCTCCAAATGATGCTGTCCCTCCTTGACTCTTAAAAGAGGTGTTACCAACAGTTGGACCTTTGGTAAACCACACCACCTTGATTCTCTTCAGTACCAGAGACTGAGGGGGTTCTCTTCAGTCTCTGGTACTGAAGAGAACCCCCAAAGAATGGCAAAATATCTGGCAATGACCTTGTAAGATCTTCTGCTTGGTTAACACTCCTAATCTCTTTTTTCATCTCATGTCATAAGCCATAAAGCTTTGATCCATTACACATAAAATTAAAAATGTCAACATCATGGTGGCACGAGAGAAAAATTCAAGGGATTACCAGGATTTATTTCATGGAAATCCATCAAATAGTAAGGCCTTGGGCCTAGCTACCACAGCAATGATCTGACAATCACTCACAAGGGAAAAATGTGTATTTGCCAATCAGTTGCAAGTGGTTGCTAGAGGTTGCTGACTAATGCTGGTTGAGCAAAGATCTTTCCTTCCTTGTCATTCCTTTGGTCAAAGGCAGACTGACACAGTCACAGTTTGCATGAAAGGTGCGCACATGCCTGCAGACTGTCATCAGTCTACTCTTTGTGCAGCATTGAAATGTAAAAACTGTGAGACACAAACTAGAACGGGCGAACATTTATCTTCAAAGTAAAAGATGTAACAATCGCACTGCTTTAACTCTGCAGGTGAAACGTTTCCGTTTCTGATTTGTGTTGCGCTTTTCACAGTTTCACTATCAGTGTTACCAGCAACTTGCACAAGTTTGCAGCCATGTCGGCGTCTGTCATGCAGGTTCTGAGTGCAGCACTGTTTGCAACCTCCAACAATGGCTCATCAAAATACACAATTTAGTGACCGGTGGTTGCTGGGTTGATCAGTTTCTATGCTTGCATGAATGTGGCTTTAGCAAATAATTTGACAGCTAGCAGCCTCTAAACACCACTGGTCAGGTAATGCAAATTTTTCCCTTGTAACTAGTGGAATCAACATAGTTGGTAACGGTCTCTATATTTGTGTGACTAAGACTTTAATGAAATTGCCAACTATAGAATCCAGGAAGCAACACTAATGCTGATGAAATGTTGTGTGTGAAAACCTGCGGTGGTGTAAACAATTATTTGATCACCCACTGAATTTGTAAGTTTGTTCACTTTCAAAGAAATGAAAAGTCTTATTTTCTGGCAGCTGCATTTTATTGGAGAGAGACAGAAAATCCAGAAAAAAACACCTAAATTATCTAAAAGTTAAAAATTGCAATTGAATGAAATAAGTACTGGATCCCCAATCAAAACGTGACTTGGTAAACATACTTGGTGGAGAAACCCTTGTTGGCAAGTAGAGCAGTAAGACATTTCTTGTAGTTGGTCACCGGGTTTTCACACATCTCAGGAGGATTTTTGTTTTTGCCCATTCCTATTCACAGAAACTCTAAAACATTTAGTGTTTCTCAGCTGCTGCTTGGCTTCAGCTCCCTCCACAGATTTTCTATAGGACTAAGGTCTAGAAACTGTCTAGGCCACTCCATGACTCTAATGTGCACCTTCTTTAGCCAGTCTTTTATTGCGTTGGCAGTTTGCTTGTCATTGTTGTGCTAGAAGACCTGTCCTCAACTCTTCTTTAGTGTTCTGACTGAGGAAAGTAGCTCCTGTAGGAAAAGCATAATATCAATGAACCTCCGTGCTTGATAGTGAAGGTGGAGTTTGTTTCGCTTCCTCAATACACAGCATGTCACAGTAACTCAAGTTTATGTCAAACTGATGCCAAAGAGCTCAATCTTGGTTTCATCTGACCACAGAACGTTCTCCCAAGCCGGAATCCTTTAGACGTTCTCTTGAACCTTCTTGAACAAAGGGACGTCACTGCAAGATTTCAGTCTTTTAGAACATCATGTATTACCAATCATGTCCTTAGTGACTGTGGTCACAACTGCCTTCAGATCATAAAAAATCTCTTGCCTTATAGTTTTGTGATGATCAACCACATCTTTAATGAGCATCCTCACCTCATGATGCAAGAGCTTGCCTAGTGCTCCACAGTAAAAGCAATTGATGGTCATTTCTTGAATAATCAAACCAACAACTGTCACCTTCTCACCAAGTTTCTTGCTGATGGTCTTGTAGCCCATTCCAGTCTCACACAGGTCTACAGTCTGGTCCCTGATGTGCTTTGGCTGTTTTTGGGTTAGCCATAGTGATGAAGAGATTGGAATCAAAGAAATGGATTTTGTGGACAGGTGTGCTTTATATACACAATGAGTTGCATCAAGAATATCTTTGATTGGTTAATTGATTGAAATCAGTGTGCCACATTGGCACACTGACAATCTTTGGGAATGAAATACTTATTTCACTCAATGATATGTAATCAATTTACTTTTATGTAATGTGATCTTCTGACTGTATCCATTAAAAAATAGAGGCTGTTTATTTCTCTGTAATTGAACAAAAATTCAAATTCAGCAGGGGATCAAATAATTATTTCCTCCATTGTAGCACTTTCCCTTTATGACATGTATTATTCAGCATCACTGTTTGTTTGTTTTTTATTTTTAAACTAATGATTTTTTTGTGTCACTTAAAGGCCAATTAAAATCTTTTCTGCTTTTGCTTTGTAGTTTTCTTTCCCCTCTCATTTGACTTGCCATTGTCCACCCTTCTTCGTGCTTACCTAGTAGGTCTCCATGCACCATGGCAACCAGATACCAAAGTACTCCAAACACGAACCAGGTCCCCGCAAAGGTGGCAGAGAAGAGGAACAACTTGTAGCGCCATTGCATGTCCAGGAAAGTCGTCCAGAGGTCACGGAGGTACAGCGCCCCTCTCCCACTTACGTGCTCGATGCGTACATTGCTCCGCCCATCTTTGGAAAGGACACGTCGCCGCCTTCGCAGAGCACTTGGACCTCCAGCTGCAGCTCCTCCCACTCCTGCATGACCACCAGTTCCATCTGTGGGGGTCAGCAGGGGCTTGGTGACGTCAGTCTGCGTCTGAGAATGGCAAACTTTCTGAGGGGAGGTGCCTTCAGAGGAAGGCGGAGTGGCAGAGGTCATGACCAAAGCTACATGGTATTGGAGAAAGAAAGAGGACACAGCAAGAGGTAAGGACATAAGGAAAGGTGTGCAAAAGAAGTACAAATGAAAAGAAAGGAAAGGATAGTGAGGAAAGGAAGGGAATTGGTTGGCTGGGCAGTAAGATAAAATTAACAGCGGGTGGTTTAAAATGAAAGAGTGCAGGACGTGAGAAAAAGAATTCGATAAGCCCATGAATAAGAAAGATGACAGAGTGGAACATTTAGGTGGAGAGTAGAGGAAGAAGAGAGGAATTAAAGGCACATTTTCAGCTGGACAGTTGCTAGCTGTCCACGGTGGTCCATTTAAGACCCCTTTATTCTTTCACTGAAGGCACAGCTGCCCTTTCACATTAAAAGTAAAGCACAGGCTCTCTCACATGTTGGTTGCACAAGAAAGCTGCTGAATTGAAATGAGGAGAGACCAGTGATGTTTTTTTTTCTATAAAAGAAAAAGAGGTGTTTAAACTTGAACCAAGGATGTGAACACCCCGTTCGATTTTTCTAAGAGCTGTTTTCACCCTTCTTAATGTGTTTTTTACTTTATGGCTACAATAGTTTTGAAACATTTGCAGCATATGACAAACTACATGCACGTGTATTTTGTGCAGGACACTAAAGCTGAGAGTTTAAAGAGTAAAGTCAACACAGAAGGCCCAAAAACTGCAGCGTCTTAAATTATTTTTGCTAAAAAATTAGTAGAAAATCTCCTTTAATGCGGTGGCCAAAAGCTATGATTTTTTTCACCACTGTTCAGAATGAGTGGCCTGAACTGTGTTTGTGGTTTTGGTACTTTTTAGAATATTTTTAAAACTCTTTTGCGTAATATTCATTGCTGTGTGGTTCATTTTACTTTCTAACTGTTAGAACTAACTACTACATATCTATATCTATCTATTACAATCTATGGATTGATTGTGCTAACCAAGTTTCCTAATGTTATCTTATAATTATTATTAAACCCTTTCATCTCTCTAGGAACAAAAAAGATTGAAGATCACTGTAAAGACAAAGTCGAGGTTTCAAAACTGAAGTTTCTGTTGGTTGTTGTTACAGACCTGTCTGTTTAATACAGCCTGCTGTTTTTAGCCACTCGTATTAGTGGCTTATTTAGGGGCTCTATGAGTAGCTAGGGAGGTGCAGAGCATGTAGTAGAAGCTTGGGAAGTGTAGCTGGTCAAGCAAAAGTTAGAGGGTGTAGATGGTCTAGTATTAGCTAAAAGTAGAAGTTTGCATGTAAGTTAATGCTGCTTTAGCAGCTAATGAGCTGACTGGCTAGTCAGAGATGTCAGGTGTAGATGTCAACCATAGAAAAATAAAAAGTAAACATAAGAAATAACAACAGCATGTCAATGGACAACTTAACTCACTGACCTTTGACTACTTTTGTCTATGTTATAATTCATGGTTTGCAATAGTGACATGTCATGTTTCTGTCTCCTTCCAATTTTGTTCCAGTTTCAACACAATAATGATCCAGTTCCAAAAAATGATTTTCAGAGTTTGGAAGACTTTGATGGGATTGTAACTAAATCCAACACCTTCTGGGGATGAACTGGAAAGCCAGCTGCAGGTCAGGTCTTTCTGATACTGTTCTGGAGGACTGACAGCAAATCCCCACAGCCAGGCCCCAAAATGTGAAAAGCCTCACTGATGATAGCAGCATATTAATGCCTGTGGCTCAATATGAATAGCTACAACTTCATCATTGAAAGAGAGAGTTTGTCTTAAATTTGCCACATGCATATGCGTGATCGGCGATACCCTGTGACGGTACAATAAGTGGAAGTGAATAAGTGGTTCTCAGAGTGTCAGTGGTATATTAACTGAAAGAGGTGTGCCACCCCACCTCTGGCTGCCATGGACACTTATTGTCACTTTATTGATTCCCTCCTGCGTTCTCATCAACCTCACCCTCACCCAGGCTGCACTCACTCTTTCTCCACATCCTTCTTTTTCCTTTCTTCCCTCTTCTCGCGCTCGCTGTTTACTAAACAGCCTTTTTGTCTCAAACTGCCTCTGCCTTGTGGAGCAAATATAACAAAACCATAAACAAAAAAAACACAAACAAAGGCCTAAGAACCGAAGCAATCTGATACGCACTGTCCTTTCCTGTCCTTTCTGACCCCTGTCTCCCCTCTCTCCATGCTCAGCTCATGAATAGAGATCTGTGTTGAAGTCTGCGCTGCTATGAATACTAAGATGTGGAGGGGAGCAAGAGGGAGGAAGGCTGGGTCAGAGGCACGCACATGTGATTGGCCTTGTCCATCTCCAGCTGAACTCTGAACCCTACAGAAAGCCTGCCTACATGTACAGTAAACGCACACTTATGCTTTGGATATATATTGAGCAGTTAGAGTTAGTAACACAATCCCAGCAGTTGTTCAAAGGAATGTGTGGTTTGCAAAAACAACACAGTACAAAAAAACATGGACCAGCCAAAACTAATTTGATATTTAAAGGACAAGGTCTACTTTATTCCGTATATTCAATTTTATTGTCCTGAAATGCCACATAAATACTAGAATTTAGTAATAAACTAGTCCCTGTCTTAGTAAGGCTGCTTGTTTTAACGGAGGACACTGTTTTATCTGTTAAGTAAACGGTTATTTTATTAACTTGGGGAAAGGACAACAAAGAACCCAAGGACTTTTCTAATAGAGGATCATTTTACAAGCTGATGTCAAATGTTGACATGCTTTGTAAAATCAAAATAACAACAGAATGTGATTATTTGCAAATCTCTTAAACAATACAACACAGAAAATTTTTAAAATTTTGAATTTTAAGAAAAAAATTAAGGATATTTTGAGTTTGATGGCAGCAACAAGTCTCAAAAAGGTTAGGACAGAGAAAGGGACGTGTTTACAACTGTGTCGCATCCATCCTTCTTTTAACAATCACACTTTCATGAGACGAATGTTGGGTGTAGGCTTCTCACTGCTTGGCAGTCCTGGGTCTTCTTAGTCATTTTCTCATGATCGTCTCGTGATCCGACCGTTTTCAGTTAGTGAAAAGTCCGGTCTGCAGGCCGGACAGTTCAGCACTCTTACGTTTCTACTATGAAGCCATTGTGTTGTAATAAATGCAGTTTGATTTGGAGTCGTCATTTGGATGGAAGCATGTGTTGCTTTTAAACCAGTATATATCTTTCATCATTGATGTTGCCTTTTACAGATGTGCAAGCTACAAATTCTATAGCTACTAGTACACTAGCACACCAAACAGAGCAGCACAGAGAGTGCTGGTAATAAGCTGGATAGTCCCTCTCCTCTTTAGTGTGGAGGATGTTGTCCATGATTTCCAAAAAGAAATTGAAAATTTCAGTTTATCTGACTACAGAACAGTTTTCTTCTTTGCTTCAGTCCATTTTTAAGAGCTTTGGTTGAGAGCAGATGTTTCTGGATCTTGTTTGCTGATGACGGAAATTTAACGTGCGGCACAGTGAACCGTGTTCACAGTCGGTGGTTTTCTGGAAGTGTTTCAGAGTCTGTGCGGTGATTTCCATCACAGAATCGTGTTTGATTTTAATGCAGCATCCAGTATTAATTTTTGGCATCTGGTATTAAATTGAATGTCTTGACAATATTATGTACTGTAGACAATTAGATATTCATAAAATTGCAGTCTAGGGAACATCCACAATGTGTAAATGCAGATTGGTAAACCTCTGCCCATTTTCCTTCTGAGAAGCTCTGACTCTCCAAGATGCTCTTTTCATACCCAATCATGTTACAGACCTGCTGCAAGTTAAAATAATTATATTCAAAATGTTTCCAATTTTTTTGAACCATGTTTCTGCCATCACATTTAAAATGAGACAATATTTTTCTCAAAAGAGTAAAATGTCTGCATTAAAACATTTGCTATGTTTTCTGTGTTCTACTGTGAATAAATTACAGGATTATGAGATCTGCAAATCGTTGCATTCTGTTATTATTTACATTTTACACAGCATCCCAACCTTTTCACAATCGGGTTTGTAAATTATTATAGTCCAAGCTGTGCACCGTAGTTCTAGAAACTTGGGGTAGTGCTTTTGTCGGGCACTATTTTCTTTTGTGGATGAATTCTACTTTGTCAGGATGGTACATGTTAACATTTTGAATCACCATTTTCTTTATCATTGCTGGACAATAATAGAGGTTTATAACAAAGACCAATAAGTTCCATCAACTTTATCACCTCATGAGCGCCATTGATAAGAAAACGGTTCAATTTCAACAGCACTTGGTCTATAAGTATAGTCTTAGACATAAAGAGATGCATTGCTATTTTTAAGCTGGATATAAACCTCTAAATTCTTTTAAAAGTCTTTATTAGCACAGCGTAGTTGCTCTTAAACAGAAATTTACGTATTTGTTCACCATCAGCTCAAGCATCCATAGATGTGCACTTCTGTATAAACAAATAATGACTAAATACATATTATAATAAAACCTAAATGTCAATTTACAACTTTATTTTCATCAAATGTCTCTTCAGAGGGTAAGAATACGAATATTAGCTTAGCTAAAGCAAATATCCCTCTTACTGACAGTAAGACTGATGGATTCCCACACTTTCAACATGACTTATTGGATGACCACTCAAGGTTAGGATCTCTTCCTCTGTGTCCTGCCCTTCAGCCCTCTCCTTCCCTCTGTCCTGTGTACACAAGAATCCTTTGTTTTTGAGGAGATGAAAGGGACAAAAGCCACCATTGAAAAATACGACTGAGTGAGTGAACGAGAGAGCAAGTTAGACGGGGAAAGGCGAGGACAACTGAGCACTGAAATGTGTGTGTGTGTGTGTGTGTTGTGTGTCTTTGCAAATGTGTTTGATCGTGTGCGAGTATGCGGTGTTTGACACTGTGAGGGGGCCGAGATGGGGCGGGGTAAGAGAGAGAATAATTAGTTTTGAGGGGAGGATGGAGAGAGTGTTGGGCATCTGATGACCAAAAGAGTGAAAGAGGAAGAGAGAGAGAGAGATGGATGGTGAGGAAAAAAAAGGAAGGAGTACGATAGAGCGAAGGTGGAGGAAGCAGATCGCTGACAAAAGAGTGTCATTAGTATTCCAGAGGAGAGAGTAATCCCTTCCCTCAGTGCCTCCATCCAGGGTCCACAATCATAAAGAGCCCACAGCAGCCAGTACACTCGAATGAAAAGAGTCTATACAGCACAGCTTGAATGGCTGCGACCACTGGCCACACCACAGCGGCCTGTGCAGTGGACTGAAAGGACAATCTAAGCATCAACAATGTGCCAAGAGGGCATCTGCTCAGGCCAAACAAGACAAACTTTCTGGAGCCCAAACCTCACACTGCTATGCAAATGAGCTGCTGTTGTCTCATGGCTCTTCTCTCACTGAGAAAGTTAAGTTTAGACACTAAAACTTTTGGAGCCTCTAAAACGTTGCAGAAGGCATATTTATACAACATGAATCTATTTATACGGTTTGGGAATAATCAAAGGGAACACTGACTGAGTAGGCACACATTATTAAAGTTACAGTGTGTAACATATTTCACTGCTAGACGTCAGTAGATTACAGTCAACTGAGATCTCCTAATCCAAGTGCATAATCCTAGCTATGCTTACAGCTGAGGGACAAACATGTTTTAGTCAGTCAAGAAACTGTGCTGCATAATGGCTGCAGCCAGCATGTTTCAAATACCATTCACATTGTATTCCACCCGAGTTTTTACCTAACTGTGGAAGGCTGTCAGTCCGCTTTTGACCTCAGCTGTCAATGCCAGATGAGAAGCTTCCGCTATTATTTACTTGTGAAAGGAGTTTGATACAGGTTGATGAGAAGATCACTTCTGACCAGTGACAGCCATGCTGACATGAGTTGCTGAGTATGTGCTGAACCGTCAGTAAGCGCTGCTGTTTTGTTGCCATTGTAAGCTACTGTTAGCCTCTGTTAGCTTCTGTTAGCTGCTGTTAGCTGCTGTTAGCTGCTGTTACTCTCTGTTAGCTGCTGTTAGCCTCTTTTAACTGCTGTTCACCAAGTTAGTGAAACTATCTTTGAACTGAATGTTACATTGTTGGACATAGATGCTTAGCAAAAAACTCTCACATTATATGATAATGTAATCAAACTATTTATCAGAGGCAAAGTATAACTTTTAGGACACTCAAGCCTAGCATTCACTAACATAACATTCACTTATAACCTGCTCTTGTTGTTTAGCGTACTTATTGGCAGCTGTCTGGAGACAGGAGGGTTGAATGTCTAATCTGCTGACAATTATCAATTGTGACAATAAATAAATATCTTTATGCATGTATTTGTGTGTTAGACCCTGACTTCAATTCAGGAGATGATCCTTGTGGGGAGGAGGAAGAGGGTGACATTTTATCAAGATGCCGGTGTTGTTGCTTTGCATTTTCATTTCTTTGGTGAAGGGGATTCCTTCTCTTAGGGCTGGAATACACGGCTGGAATGTGTGTTACCGCTGGGAGCCTCATTCTATTGGATTCCATCCACAATCAGGCGCATATCATAGGGACGGTTGCCTTTTGAGTTCCCATGGGACGCCTCGGGACATGACAAATCAACGGTATCTTACACGTCGGGAATGAAAACGGTCTCCAAAAATTATAGACTATACCTTTACATGTATAAAGGTATAGTCTCTGTCCTGCTTAATTTTTAATATCTGACATGCAGTTTATTTACAGGTAACTAACGCTATTGTTCTGAATGTAGTAAAGCTTGTGCATCTTATGTTGAGCTTTCATAAAACAAAAAGCTGCTGGAGTTCTCAGTGCATGCAACAAGTACCTCCACCCTTAAGCATGCAGCAGTACATTTCCTCATTAAATGCAACTGCCTATGAAATGTCATAATAAACTATACACATCATTTTCTGTATTTGAACTTGAAATTGGATCTACATTATGATTGTTTGTATTTTCTACACTTCCTATAAATGTGATTTACATTTATTCACATTTTAAAAAACAGAAAGTAAACAGTGCGTACAGTGACCAGACATATTTCTTAAAACAACATCAGACTGTACCAGACTATGTCTAAATCTAACATCAAACAATTCACTTTCACTTCCTCCTCCAAGAATCAGTGACTGGAGAGTTACGACACTGACCCATATTAAACAATGGCGAGCGGCTGTTGGCCACAGGGCAATTACTCAGGAGTGACTTTTACCATCCTCTTCTAAGTCAGCAGTAGCTAAAACTCTTATAAATCTGAATGGCTTACGGCTGCTTCTTGTGGGGATTTCTCAATGAGAAGAAGTGATTCATTTTGACCAGATATTTCCAGCCATGATTTTCTGTAGAGTAGTGAAACACAACCACACCTGTTGTTTCCTCTGTGGTTTGCACTGCTCTTTGTTAATGATGTATGTCTGTGGTACAGTGCCAACAATCTTTCACTTCAAGACCGATACATCCAACTCCAAAATTAGGCATTTGATGACTAAGTCAGGCTTGTTTTTTGGAAACTTTTGTAACTTCACAGCTACATAAACTCTGTGTCACAGTGGTACACGAGTGGAAACTCATCGATTGCTGCACACCACTCATAGCTCTCCGCACTGTAAACACAGCACAGCAGCTACAAGAAGACCGAGCACCTGTTTCCCTCAAGCCTATAGCAAAAAGTTCAAAGACTGAACTGTAGGATTTCTCATGTTTATAATATTGCAAGAAACAGTAACTAATGCAAGATAAAACATATATCAGCTGCATTAATCACAAATATCAAAACAATACAAAACATATCCTTATATTGATGTCCTGATGAACATCTACAGAATATACATTTTAGAATAACTTTTCAGATTGTTTATGCACTTTATTTGCATTTCTTACCTTTCTGTTGACTTGTTCACTTTGATCACAGCTTGGAAATTTAAAAAATGTACTTAATTTCACTTTCCACCATACATGTGGGAAGAGGTGAAAGTTATCTGTTTTCCAAAACAGGTAAGAAATTTCAGGGTGATGAACAAATAGCACTTGCTGATATTTTTCGCATGTTTCACCTCATCTCGTTGTTTTCCTAGTCTTCTTTCGCAGTCCTCCTACGTCGCTGACATCCTGTATTTCTATTTTTAAAAACTTTAAAAAGGAAGAAAAACTCACTGAGAAAAACATGAAAGCCGTCAGAGGAGAGGAGAGGCCTGGATGAGGAGTCCCAGTGGTCACTCAGTGTACCACAGCAGCGCACTGGCACTGGCAGTACCGGTTCCGGCTCACTGTTGCTGGATCATTATGTAATCGGATGATCACAGTCTGCTTCTCCTTGCATGTGAAGCCTTGTGTCCCCACAGGGACAAGTTAAAGAAGCTTGCACTGTCCACTCCTCCAGGGTCCACACAGCATGCCTGTCTATATAAACCCCAAAACTATTCAGACGGACGCTGCTTCGCAACATTTTTAATTCATTAATTCAACTCCCCTCCCAGCTTCTCCTCCTACCCTCCCTCTCAGTGTCTCTCCCTGACTGTACGTTATAAATGGGCCTCTTTGTTGCAAGGCCTCCTCCGCTGTTTCAGCCTTTGTCAACTTTCTCATGTAAATGTTCGATGGTCATAAGATACAAGCCTGGAAGTTGTTGCACCGAAACAGAGGTATTTACAAATCAAAGGCAAGAAAAGAAAAAAAGAAAAACTTGGCATCTTGCAATTTTGCGTTGGCCAGTGTGCACTGAATGGATAATGTCGGTGCATCTCTGTGAGGCTGTGCCATGCCCGCCTGCAAAGACGAGGACTTTGGTAGTGTAAAGGCGAGTACACACTGCCCTACTGTGAATGGATGGCATGAGATGGCCAGGAAGTAACTACTATTACAGTCAAACTCTGGCCCTGTGGTAGATGGATGTCTAACGTTTCTCTTTGATGTAAGGGAAAATGTGCAGGAGCGTAAATTAGTAAAGGTATTACGTAGGTCTACACTTCTTCTCCCAGACATTTCACTTGGGAACATTAAACTTTGTGTGACATTACAGCTTGTCTTCTTTTGAAGATTGAAATTTGACTGAAAAAAGTATATAATCTTATTTTCCATAGGAGCTCCTTCATAAAGAAAGAGAAAAGGGCACCACCATAATCCCCATACAGGGTGCATCTCAGTCTTTGGGGCTCATCTTATAGGGAGTGGGGGGGACTGCACCTATAGGGACCCAGCTTTTATAGGAAGGATGCAGCAAACAGGTAGGATACTCTCTTTCATTCTGTATTGTTATTTTGGATGCTGTGTTTTACATGCTAAAGATTCTGTGCTGCCGTGTATCTTATTTAACTCTTTCTTACTTATATGAAAGAATGTGACCTTGCTACGCTGACAAAGACCAAGAAATGTATGTTTTCATGCCCAAGTTTGGGAAAACTGGGTCACAGAGGTTACTGAGCATGAGTTTCAAGAGGCCGGGAGAAGAAGAAAAGAGGGGAAGGAGGAAAAAAAGTGAACATGAGTCACAGTGTATGAAGAAAACAAGAAAAAGAGGAAGGAAGAGGAGACGCAAACAAATGGGGCGTTAAAGACAGAGAAGCAACAAGGGACCGGAGAGACAAAAAAAAGAAGAGGTTTGAAGGAAGGAAGAAAAAGAAACATAACATGATGCTGTAATGTGGACCGGTCGGAAGGTTCCCTGCTTCATGCAACTCCCCTTTCCTTTTTTTTCCACCCCTCTCTTTGTTGATCCATCTCTTTGACCCGGAATAAGGTTTGTGTTTCCATCACATGTTGCACATCACCCTTTGTTTCTACTTTGAGTGGGAAGAAACCCCACTGCATGCAAAGCAGACCAAGATCAGAGAGCGTGAAAGAGTGCATGCACAGGTGCCCTGACACCATGAGCGATAAAAGTGCACAAACACCCACAGCAAGAGAAACAGAAAGAGAGCGGCAATGAGAAGAACTAGAAGAGTTGTGCAAAGTTTTAATGACTATTACAAAATAATGGTTTAAACTGAAAGCATGCTGTTTTTGTAGCATTTCACGCCTTATAAACAAGGTCTCCAAATCTCTAGAGGACATCCATACATACCACAGCTGTTCATCGCTTTCAGATAAATATTTTCAATATAGAATTTTATTCTTTTCATCAAAAACGTCCCAAAATAACACAGTCAATTACTAACAAGTTAACAGTTTAACAGCATTATGGCAGATTACAGTGAAAGGCCTTCAATACGCTTACTGTATGTTCCAAGCTAACCTCTCACTCCATCTAGTGGTTACGCAATCTCACAATTGAAGGACAATCTGGTTTTAAACAACGAAACTCCTGCGTCTCACTGAATGAACACTCTTCTTCTCCTTCTTCTTGCTGTTTTGGCTGCTCCCTTCAGGGGTCACAATCTCCCTATTATCCTCCTCCATCACATCTATCACACCATCTCTCTGCATACCCTCCTTCACTGCAGCCATGAATGTTCTCTGTAGTCTTCCTCTTTTCCTCCTGCCTGCCTGCTCCATCTTTAACATCATTTGTCCAATATAGCCACTACACCCCCCCC
>VURO01028846.1:0-14002 GCA_015108175.1 Pelvicachromis taeniatus | reverse complement strand
GGACCATAACTGTAAATCTGGCTATTGATTAACTGCACTTCACTTTCGACATTATCCTCTTTAGTTTGAAACTTTCAGCTCAACAGAACTCGTGTTTTTAAATATTCTCTTCACTTATAGATTATTTATTTACAGGTAAACTTCAGACTAAATGATTTATATATGTATGAACTGACTATTTCTGTTGTTTTGGAGTTTGATCTTAAGTTTGATCATGTATATTTATTACATTTTATTGTGTTACTTTCTGTCACAAACGTTGCATATACAAGAATTAAAATGAGTGGTGTAACAGATTAAGGTGAGGTTAAGAGAGAAGTTGAGGTCTGACCTCACTGGAATATGGAGTGAAAAGCTTGCATATATATCTCAGGTGGAGATGAATACTTCAAACACAGGGATCAGACACTGCACAGACAGTTCTAGGATAGATGTTTTCCGAGCACAGACCAGATATCTGCTTCTGGTTCCCACTCTCACTTATCTTCATCTTATCTGCTAAAGCAACTAATCCACAGAGCCTTGACACACAGGCTTGAAAAGCCAAACAGAAACAGGTCATGTGATCCTCTGTTATGTAATTCTGTCTGAACACACGACCAGAAGTCTCTGATTTTGGTGGCTCAGTCAGTTTTATGTGGGTGAGAGGACGCAGTAAAATTATCCTGGTTTTTACTTGTTTTGTTTTGTTTTTCGTTTTTTTAACATGTCAAAATGAAGGCATGTTTGGACTTTCTACCTGTGGGGGTACACTGAATAATCACCATCATCCTCACTCACTCTGTTGATATTTTTTATCATGTTCATTTCTTTCTTTTTTTTAACTTTCTTATCATTTCTTTTAACAGCATCATGCAGCAGTGCAGGCAGATTTTGTAATTTTTGATTACTGTTATCAATCAGAGAGAGGGAAATAATCTCAGTCACCTGCAACTGCTCTGAAGTCCAGTTAAGCTCCACTGTGTTCACAGAGTCCTTTAAAATCTGACCACATGATTCAGTTTTCACATGGATAATGTTCCAACTTTACAGCTCCATACATGCACGTGGACTCTAAGGAGCATCTGGACTTCTTTGGGTTTCCTTGAAGACACATTCAGCTACGGAGTAACATTTCAGTAAGATATAGGAACTTGTTTTTAGACAGTGCATCGTGAAACTGGAGGATTTTCACTTGTTCCAATGGCAGATTTTTTCACTTAATTCAAGATATTTTTGCTTGTAATAAGCTGAAAGTGTAATGAAATATTTTGACTAGAAATAAAACAGATATACTTGGTAAGATTTTGAGTTTTTGCAGTGCAGTGTGTAATCAGTTCTAGTATCTGAGCCACATGTATAAAACTGATGTTTAGTGCAGCATTAATAGTGGATAAAAATAGTGAATCACAGTGTAAGGTCAGAAAATCCACCAATCTTTTTATTGGACAATCATTGCTTTTTATTCTCATTACACTTGGTCATTCTCGTGAACAACTCCACATGACTCCCCACAACATGTCACACCATAAAATCCCCATCCAAGTGTAGGTGGGGCCAGATGGCTCTCAGTCATGCTGCTGGCCCTCGAGGAGAATGGGGAATGGATTTGCAAGTAACAGACAACAATTGAAACAACTCTTAAACAATTTACACGTTCCACAAATTTTACCTGAAGTTGGTGCGAATTTTAGTTCAGCCAGCTTTTATGTGTTTCTGTGTTTTGCTGAGTTCAACATTTACCTGATTTTGCAGCCTGGAGCTTTAAATGCGGCCTGTCAGTGTGAGTAGAGTTCAGAGCTCAGCTTCCCTATCTCGCCTCAGTCATTTTCCATCTCGCCTCCATCAGCTTTTTATCTGAGAACTTTATCTGATATCAGATAGAGTGTCACATAAAAAGATAAAACAAATATGGACTTCTTAACATGGCTTGACTAATCTCGAAATGTACACATTCAGGATGTTGGAAACTGATGTTAAAACACACAGGTGCAGGTGTGTATCTTCATCACGAAGACTATCTGTGGTGTTCGCTTTCATAGATTTCCCAGTGTGACAAGTTCCAAGTAAATTAAATGTGGGACAAAGAGTATGTCTGTTTGGATGGCTGCTCATTCTAGGGGTCACCACAGCAGACCTAGCGTGTCACACCAGCGCGCTGCATGCCCTCCTTCACTATATCCATGAACCTTCTCTGTGGACTTCCTCTTGTCCTCTTTGCAAACCTTCTCTTTCACTCTAGCTTCTATCCTTCTGTCACAAAAATCAACCCTGACACTAGTTTCTACCCTGCTTGCACTTTCTTGTTCACCTCTCTTGTGCACTGTCTGCTGTTTTGGATGGTTGACTCTCATCCGTCACTACCGCTTCTCTCCAGAGTCACTTCCACCTGCTCCGGACTCTCACTACAGATCACAGTGTCGTCTGCAAACATCATAGTGCACAGAGACTCCGGCCTGACCTCATCTGTCAACCTGTAAATTACCATTGCAAACAAAAGAGAGTCTGTGTGAACATTAGTAATAAATGGAAGCATCTCTTTTATTCCTTATTAGCTTTTCATTTTTGTTTGTTTTTATTAATCTGTTTTCTTTCAGGGTGAATGCATCCGTCAACGGTTGACAAAAGTCTAGCAAGACTCACAAAAAACAAAAACATTTTTAAATTATTTCAGATTCAAGCTGAAGTCAAAAACTAAAATTTTCCTGGTCTTTTACTGTAGCTTTATGTTGATTTTATTTGTGGTAGGTTTCATTACCTACCACAGCTTGTAGCTTGTGACTTTATAGGACCTCGTATTTTTCAACCTTGGGCAAAGCATATGCAACAAAAGGTGGTGACATGTTAACCTGCACGGGTCTTTGCTGCTTTCACAATCATTCAGTAAAAGAAAGACTTTAGAAAACTGTCTTATAGAACCAATCAAAATGTGGGAGACTGTCGCTGTGCGCACCCCCACATAATGAAGGATTTCATCGACCTATAGAAACAAGGTTTAGCTAAAAGAAAACTTTTTATTTTCATGATTTAAAAAAAATGGGACACTGGCCCTCAGTTCCAACCTTTTACACACAATTTGACATATAAAATCAATATTTAGTATGAGTGAAGTAGGTCTGGTCATGCTGACAAGGCCTGCTTGCACATCGATTACTGCTGGGACTGCTGGATCAACAAAGTGAAGTCCTAATTCTGCTCAGGCCAAAAAAGATGATCTGGATCTTTCCTCTGGCATGAGGGGGCTAAAACTTTATCTTACCTGCCTTATTAGGCCTTTTATTTGTCCTGGACCTGAAGAGTAACATAGGTAAGCAGATTTAAAGATAAGGAAAACCGGCTGCAGAACAGACAAAGTACAGAGTGTACTGAAACTGTTTATGCATGTTTCCTTTGCATGACTTCTTCTAAATTCTAGCAGCTAAAGCAGTTTAGCAGTTATATTATTTTACTGTATATAACATGTTTCCATACATCCTTATCTTGTGCAACATTTAATAACATTACGGACAGTTTCTGCATGATGCTGTATCTAAAGAGAAATCGTTCACGTAGTCTGGTAAGAAAAAACGTAAGTGACCTACACAGAACTATTCATCAGGGAACATCTCTGCAGACAGTTTCCAGCTACAGTGAAGGTTGTGACAGCTGCAGTTTGATAAGTGTAGGCCTCCACACTTTATTTTAAATGGAACACACCTGACTCTATTGAATCTCTTCTCATTCTGTTTGAGGGCATTGGGTTTCTACACTACTACACTAACTTCACTGTTGGTGTGTGACTTACATCGTGGGTGATGCAAGCTTGGGTTTTCCCAAAACGTTGATTGTGTTCGTCTGGACGTAGGATTTTTAATGGGAGAAACCTTTCATCACTTTTTGGGATTACCATACTTGGATGATTTAGCATGCATCAAGACAAGCTCGGGATTTCATTTAGGAGTGAGGTGTGAAGAGAAGTGGCCAGGCTTCAGTTACTGACTTATGTTGCACAAATCAGTTCAAAACAAAAAGCACTTCATGTTCATTTCAGGACACACCTTCTTTTTCTTTTAGAGTGGCACAAAAAATCTTTTCAACCCCACGACACCGATGCAAACATCTGGATGAGCATGTTTAGGTGTACTTCTATAAGAACATATGAACTGCATTTTCCTTTAGGGTTTTAAAAGCTTTCTTCTGAAGCTGCATTTGTTTACAGAAAATATTTTATTCATATAATATACAGTTTCATACTGGACCGTTACCGAGTGAGAAATTTTAGCTTATGCTAGCTCTGGCAGCTGTGCTAATGTCATCACACAAGAAAAACATGCAGAATCACTGTGACTTTGTTTCCCTGCTGGGTCTGCTAACAGTGTACCTTGTGCCCCACTAATGCCTATTCAGCAAAACTGCACGGTACAAAAACTGCCATAAAAATAAAAAAGCTGACTATTAGCTTGTACTGACTTCTCTGTAACGTTAGATGTATGTTGTCAGGCTCCTTTAAATCACTGGAATCATTTTAGGTTTAAGCAAGTTACACGACTGGATGACTTTCTGAAATAAAATGATGGCTGTTTATTCAGGCATAGATGCTGCTTGCCAGAATGCAGGCTGGCAATAGTGTTGCAACCAGTCAGACATGAGTTACATAATATGAGGAGACTAGATCAGCACTGTAACTCCACCCAGGCTGAAGATTTCCCCAAATGTGAACTGAGTCCTTGAAAGAGAAGAAAGAGATGTAGGCCCAGATGGGTTTTTTCCTGGTGTTTTGTTGACCACCAATGTCAGGACGGTAACTTTAAAGGGCATGTGCAGTTCTGAAAGCAATAAAAATACATTTTACTGTATGCATGAATACCATAGTGAACTCTGATAACAATTTTATCTTGTTTTTATTATCTTGTTCTATTTTTCAACCTGTCTTATTAACTGCATTTAGTAAACTGAATCCACTTCAAATAAATGTTTTTCGTAACATATTTCTACAGCATTTGCTCTTAATAAACTGAATATACAGCAATTTACATTTTCTCTTATTGTGCAAAACACATTAAGTGTGGCTGTCATGGTCCTGGGTCATTGACCCAGGGTTTTATGTTTTGTCATTATTGTTATCATTATTTCTGGCTCATGTTGTGGTGTTTTTCCCTTTTGCCCCTCGTGTTATTCTGTGACCCCTCTGTTCTGTGTTCTGTTATCCCTACCCTTGTGTCCCCTTTGTAATCCGGTCCCTATGTAAAGCCCGCGTCCCTGCGTCTGCGTCCTCTGATTTATTTTTGTATTGTTCCTATCAGCTAATAAAGCTGCTTTTGAGTTCCACTCCTGTTCTCCTGAGTGTCTGCGTTTTGGGTCCTTTTTTCCTGCCTGCACACAGCCAGTCATGACACTCAACCCTGTCTCACTATTTCTATGACAGAGAAACAGAGGGACGATTGAGAGATAGAAGTGTGACAGACAGATGGATTACAGAGTTAAACCATTTTCACACAAGAATTTTGGCCACTGTCAGGAGAGTCAGCTCAGGATATTATCTGAAGGAAACTTTTGTCACATGTAGCACAATGTGTGTCTGCTTCAGACATCTTCCCACTTCTGGAAACACTGTTGGGTTTATTTAAGGGAGCTTCAAGAATGCATGAGGCAGAACGCATTGCACAAATCAACTTTAGCTGCAGCTGCACCATTCGCACACGTTTTGCAATCTTTGCACTCAGAAGCTGAAGCATAATCAATTTAATATCTGATTTTTTGTCAGACATTTGTAAGTGTACATACCTGTCTGTTGATTGAACAAACATTCTAGACTGTAACAATGACTTTAGAGAAAGAAGTTAGAGGTTAGATATAAGGATGCTATGCACAATTAAGGCCTTATGGATACAGTTAAATAGTTACTTGTTATTAACTCGATAATGAGCACAGAGCTGGTAAATGCATTTGGTGTCTTTAGGTTTTGTTTTTAATGTTGTTTTGTGACACGGTAACTGGTCACTGTTAAACATCTTCTAAGGAAAATGAAACTAGAGTACGTGACTGCTTTTTCTTTTCAAAAAATGTCGTTGTTTATCCATTAGTTTACACAGTAGTGAACACGTGGATTTACTGACAACGTCAGCTAGCATGTTTAAAGGTCCTTTTTCCTGTTGAGGCCTTCGATCGTCTCTCTGGATTACTGCCTACAAAGTGCCTGAAAAAAGATAAACACGTTGTTTCCTAACAGAACATATTTTTTACTTTAGTCAGAATCTAAATGGAAGGTTATGAGGGTGTTAAAATCCAAACTTCACCTTTGAATGAACTCAAAGGTGGATGCCATCTCCTCCTGGTATTCGAGGTTAAATACGTAAAAGGCTGCAGAAAAGTGCAGCCAGACCCGCCAGGAGGGTACATGCCCTCAAACATGGCCTCACTTTCAGTGCTGAACATTGAGTGCCCGATGGACACGGTTTCTGCTGAAAACACAATGCCAGTACCTTTTAAACATTTTTAAATTAAAACTACATATTATAGAATTCTGAACTGATTCTTTTAAAATTAGGCTACACTCAAAATATGCAGGCTCAAAATGCTCACATGTAAAACAATGTAACAGGGCAGCGTTTTGCAGCTGAATTTACAGCGAGGAAGACCAAGACACAGCATGGTGGAAGCACGAGGCATTTATTTGCCCACATATAGCTCTACAGCCATAACAATCACTAACAAGGCATGTCAAGCCTTCTCACAGCACAAACAATCACTCTCCTATTTAATGACAATTATCAGCCTTGAATTATCTCAGGACTAAACCTTTTTTGTTTTCTGCCAGGTGGGTTTTCCAAATTACAACCTTCCACCAACACTCTACAATACACCATTTTAATAAATAAACACATACATACATTTTCATATGATTAAATATTTTTGGCCTCTCCCGGAACTTTTAAATGGTGTCTGGACCCCCAGAGAAACATTTGCCCAAGCACCCTGGAGAGGACGCAGAAAAGACAGAAAGAGTAATCACATCTCAAGAGCAGCTTTTTGCACCAACCTTTACCTCTAGACTTTGCACACACATTTGCCTAAGTTTTCCTTACTAGCGAATCTTATTTGCTCCCAGTAACAATTATTTGCCTCCTCACAGACAACCACCACACTTCTTGCTAATTATAAAAAAAAACCTCAATAAATATCCAATAAATAATGAACCTCTTGTGTGCAAATGTTATGTGCAAATCTATGTGATGTGCGAAGTGCGATGCTAAATAAAGTACCAGTTAAAGTGCTTTTAATAAAGTGCAAAGGTGCTCCTAAACTGTTGTACAAGTTATAATACAAATAATACTAATAAGGGAGTCCTCTTCCTTACAGGTAATCTGATTACATGTACATTTTTCTGTGTAACTGTATTATGTAAAGACAGAATAAAATGTTAAAATGTTAAATTTAATAGAATCTGGTCAAATTAAGTTTACTTCATTGGCATGCCTTCAGATATTTACCAAGCATTTTTTCCTTAATGACTTTTGATTTTGTGTATCTCAGTTGCATTTGACTAAAAATGATTGCTTTATGCTTCTGAGGGCCAAGAATAATTTTTGAGTGTAACCTGTTAAACTATAAATGTATTTCTTCTAACTGGCCTTTGATCGAATCAACAAGAAAACGCAAAGCCTCCTAACACAACCTGTATAACAAGTCACTGCTTTACAAACAAGAAACTCAAATTTACGAAATATCTTTAGGTGCACTGCCTCTGCCTTATGCTGTCAACTGCACTTAAACTAACGACTGTATAAAAGATAGACGACCTGGCTCCACATTTCCTGAAATTCTTCAGTTTGAATGACAGAAGAAGTAATTATTTCCTGCAACTTCAGGCAAAAGAGGGTCAGCTCTTTATAAGAAAGTGACATCATCTGGATTTTCAGGCCAATTATCAGTATCTTCCATTGCTATTACGGCTGAGGAGACTTCACACCTAGCCTCAGAATAATAGCCTCCTCAGTGCTCCCTCGACATGTGTCTGGCTCCTCGAACGATAGCTTCTCTCAGACTGTGCTATGTCTTTCCTCTATAATATCTTGATAAATGTGACGTGAATGTTGTCAAAACAGTAAGATTTTTTTTTTTTTAGCACCGTTTAAACTTACTGCTGTGCCCTCTTTCAAATGATTTTTCAGATTTGAAAAGAAGCCATTATATATAATAATGACTAATACTGTGTAAAAAAAAATTCCAGTAAATCTAAATATTTAGCTGTCCGGGATCGGAAAGACACACAAAACAACCATCGGATAAGAAATAGGGAATTCAATAATGGTGCAAAAATAAAGAAAAAGGGCATTGCTGTTAAAAATGTATTTTATGCAGTCAAAACCAAAAATAAACAGATAATTTATACAGGTATATACTTATCTTTTAAACAAAATACCAGTGTTGTTTGGAGTCTAACTGGCATGGCACCAACACTGAAGTAACAACAACATTTTTTTCTGTCTGACAGCTGAAATCTAACTTAATAACAAGTTGCTGCTTTACAAGCAATAAATACAAGCGCCAACTCAAATATAAGTAATAACTTTAGGTGTACTGCCTCTGCCTTATGCTGTCAACTGTGCTTATTCTGTCTGACAGCAGGACAGTCTTAAACCAATGACTGTCTAAAAGATGGACGACCTGGCTCCACCTTCTCCTATTGTACAAAAATGAAGCCAAAGTTTCCCGCTTTCAGGAGCTGCGGGCCAAGACGGAGATATCAATGGCTGGACTTGTTTTTGCTGGGAATCACTTTGAGGTTTTTCTCACAAAAATCTAAGCTAAACATGAACTATTGCACTCAGTGGACTGTTATGATTAAATTAATGAAGCTTTTTGCATTAGTTTAACTGCAAAGGAAACTTCAAAAGAAAATGCTAGCTTGGTCTCAGTCTAGTGAGCTAACAGCTATTAATGCAATTAATGCCACACAGAGTTGATACATGGCCGTCACAGATGAAGTCAATGGAATGGATATAGAAATCAAGGAAAGACGAGAGACCTGTGGGTGTGATCCATCCCTGTTCCTGCAAATCTAATCTGGGAGTGTGTACCGAGCCATAAAACACCACACATTGGACAGTCCAAATAAAATGCATCTATCCAAATTCCACGAAGTACCCTCAGTTGAACCTATGCTGGCCAAAATCCATAGAACTTAATTTGAATCCTTTGTTGTAAAATCAACCAGAGATCAGCTAAAATTGAAAACATTTATGTATTTATTTATTAAGTCATTTGCTTTGAGATCCCTGATAGGATTTTCTTGGTCATTCTATCCTTCACCAAGGTACAAACCTAACTCATATCAGTGCCACTTGTTTTGCAGGACTTGTGTCAATTCTCTAAAGTTTGTCTTTCTTTCTCTAGTACAGCACATCATCACTCTCACCAAGTGGGAACTCGGACTGTCATTATGTACGCCCATATGCAACTGTAGCACTCTGCACATATACAGTGTTGTCTCTATTAAGATGCTCAACACAAGTTTTTATTTTGTTTTGAAGGGAGACGCACGCAATTTCATCAATTGAGCATAAACTGGCTTACTCAGAAAAGCTCTTTGAATACGGTTTGACAATTTTGTGAGCAACAGCACAGCACCGTTTTTTGCTTTGCTTCGTTACCCCGTTTCATCAACAATGACGCAAATCATTTTGTAGTGATCGGGGATGAGAAGTCTACTTCCATTTGCTACTGCATGGTATAATTCGCTTGGTATTTGGCCCCAGGGAACCTGAAATGAGTGAGCCCACATAATGGCAGTGGCTGAACAAAAGGTTGGTGAGCTCATGTTGTCCGAGGTGACAGCGGAGGAGGAATTTTGCATGAACGTCACCAGATGTATTTGTTCTGCAATTAATAGAAAACGGAATAAAACACTACAGTCACTACAGACATTACAGTAATAAAAATGTAATATTTTAGGACATTTCTACCGTCTTAAAATCCACAGAATGCCACAGTAAGCTGTCTTAAAGCAGCCTAGGAGCTTGCAAATCTGAATGGACAGGAATATATCTGAAGGCTCCGCACCAGGAGCTCCCTCCACATACTTAAGATCATTTGTGCATTCCACACCCCAAGATAGAAAGAATACCAGGCAGCACTCTGGAAATAGCCAACTGTACTTCCTGCTCCAAAGTTGAGGGCATCCTTCTGGGTAGAAAAGAGGGATGAAGACCAAGTATTGGCAAGCCAAACAACTTGTACCTTTTTGCAGGTGCCTCAGAAAGGCAACAAAGGCCCTGATCAGCAAGCATTACAAGTAAAGCTGTCTACGATAATATGTCTATCATTTCTCTGATGATAAGTCCATCGTTTGGATTTTTCCAAATACAGTTCCCTCGTCACATTTATAAAGCATAAGAAACATGGTTTTTTTTGTATGTAGTCCCTTTCATTTCTGCCTCATGTATGACTTACTGTTCAAATGGGCAACAGCTTCTCCCATGTCCTCACTGTAATGTGCTAGGAGAAATAATCGGTTCCCTTATCAGTAACAAGGGAAGGAAACAGACTGCCAGCATTCAAGCAGGCTAGAAGTAGCTGATGTTTTTCAGCAAGAGTAAAACACAAGTTTTTATAGTTGTGCAATCACAGGAAACACCATTTCTGAATAGCATCTAAGTTTATCACTTCTATCTAAGTTTATCATGTGCATTATTGCCTTGGCACCTGAGCTGAAATAGCCTTCTGTTCAGACTCACTGTGAAGTGCTTCTCAACTTTAACCAGATGGTTGATCCATAAAGTCAAAACATACACTTTCAAAGAGCTCATGTAATATGTAGTAGAGTGGTATGATTCAGCAGTTAATTCAAAGGCTGTTTTCTTGTATTTGTGTCAGTGTTCATGCTATACTTGAACATAAACCACTACATTGGACACTGATATGTCACTCCATACTAATTTCATAAGTCAAAATGTATGTTGTCCACCTAAGTGAAAAGTACATGTTTAAAAAAAATGAAGTTCAGAAATCTTTTTTTCATGCCTAAAGATGAACTAAAATACTTGAGGTTGTCATAATTCATGCATGAAAGGAAAGGATTTAATGCATGAAAGGATTCATGCATTAAAATTGAAAAATGGTGGAATTGGCATCACGGTAAAGAAATGTCAACATCTGACCTACAGTTTCTCAAATTTTGAATCTGATAAAAGTATATCTTATACTACCATACATGTAAAAAAGGCAGTTTTGTAGGTGACACTGTGATTACTAGATCAGCATCAGTTGAACACTTTCCTGAAAGGAAGGATTTTATGTATGACCATGAAATTAAATTAAATCTATCATTAAATAACTTGTTTTATATCCAATGACTTGTGCTTCTTTTTCATTCAAAGATAAGGGAAGTAGAAGAAAATGAAAGTTTAAAGATTTCAAGAATCTGCCATGAAGAAAAAAACTTTCCTTAAATTGAATTCAATTTTATTTATATAGCACCAAATCACAACACCAGTCACCTCAAGGCACTTTATATTGTAAGGTATACCCTACAATAATACATACAGAGAAAAGCCCCAAAATCATATGACCCCCTATGAGAAAGCACTTTGGCGACAGTGGGAAGGAAAAACTCCATTTTAACAGGAAGAAACCTCCGGCAGAACCAGGCTCAGGGAGGGGCAGCCCTTTGCCGCAACCATTTGGGGTGAGAGAAGGAAGGCAGGATAAAAGACATGCTGTGGAAGAGAATGGGGGCTTAATAACAGGTATGATTCAATGCAGAGAGGTCTGTTAACACATAGTGAGTGAGAAAGGTGACTGAAGAAGAAACACTCAATGCATCATGGGAATCCCCCAGCAGCCTATGCCTATTGCAGCATAACTACCGGAGGATTCAGGGTCACCTGATCCAGCCCTAACTATATGCTTAAACAAAAAGGAAAGTTTTAAGCCTAATCTTAAAAGTAGAGATAGTGTCTGTGTCCCGAATCCAAACTGGAAGGTGGTTCCATATGAGAGGGGCCTGAAAACTGAAGGCTGTCCCTCCCATTCTACTTTGTGACTACTCTAGGAACCACAAGTAAGCCTGCAGTGCTAGAGCAAAGTGATCTAATGGGGCCATATGGTACTACAAGGTCATTAAGATAAGATGGGGCCTGATTAAATCAGCTGCTGTACAGCAACAAAGATGGCTTGTAGTTGTTTTATTTGTTTACCTTTTAAAAAAGATATATGTGATTTTTTTGGAGACCCTTACAAAGATGATTTAAATACAGTAGAAAAAGACATCAGCTATCAGATATGTTTTTAATCTTTAACTTGTACTATACTTCTGGGGTGCAAGAGTGGAACAATGTATGCCTTTATTAATTATTGGTTCACTTAAAACACAGTCTTACTGTATATAATAAAAAATGCTACACAAAGTTAAAATGGCTCTCTTTGTACCTGTATACTCTCATCATCCACCTTACTAGAACTGAGTTAAACCCCCCCTTGCCCTCAGAACCTCTTTTAATTCTCTATGGCATGGATTCAAAACAGTGCTGCAAACACTCCTCAGACATTTTGATCCATATTCAAATATTGACATGACAGCATCACACAGTTCCTGCAGATTTGTCAGTTGCACATCTATGAAGTGAACCTCCTGTTTCACTGCATCTCAAATGTGTTCTATTGGATTGAGATCTGGAGACTGTGGAGGCTATATGAGTGCAGTGAATACATGGTCATATTCAAGAAATCAGTTTGAGATGATTTAAGCTTTGTGACATGGCGCATTAAGCTGCTTGAAGCAGCCATCAAAAGATGAGTTCACTGTGGTCATAACACAGTGCTGTGGTCAGCAACAATACTGAGATAGTGATGGTGTTTAAGGGGCCTAAAGAAAATACCCTGTACATCATCACACCACCAACAGCAGCCTGAACTGCTGATGCAAGGCAAGATGTTGTTTATGCCAAATTATGACCCTACTGTCAAAATGTTGCAGCAGAAATTGACACATTTCAGAGTGGCAACTGCAAAACTGCTGCTCGCTTCTCTTTTTACAGATCGCTCTATAAGCCCTAGCAATGGGGAAACCCCAGTAAAAGATATCAGCCACTGCTCAAAATGTTTCAGAAATACTCCGGCACCTAGTTCTCTTGATCCTGACCACTTAGTTCTTCTCTGTGCGCCACACTGCCGATTGTTGAGTTCCTCCTTCTATGAACTGTTTGTTATCAGCAGATAATGCTGTCATCTGCAAAACTTTTTTAATAAAAGCCAGTCCAGTAAACCACCAGCACTCGCTGACAGCTCAACAGTAGACAGTAGGTAAAGTTTCTGACATTGTCAACAAAGCTGCTAGTTTACAAGCTTAGTAAAAGCAGAAGCTGTGGCATATATATTTTGTTGAACTGCAATATTTAGCTCTCAAGCCGCATGAACAACCTGTTTGAAATCATTTCTGGGAAGTATATTTTGGTGGCTTTCTAAGAAAGGTCACTGCAGAAAGGAATAAAGGAGAAGCTCCCTTAACCCTTGTGCCCACCTCAGATTTACCAGACTATGGACACTTTTGTGTCAGGAATGCTATTAAATCATTATACATAAATAACATTTTCAGCTTTTGTTCATAAATCTCTTAATACTGTTGCTTTTGTGATTTCCCTTTGGTGCAAAAAGGTATCAGCTACTACTCAAAAAACAACAAAACAAAAATCAATTTTCCAGCTACACCAAAAGGCAACAAAGCATCTTAGTCATTTATTTGCTTATTCATGTTTTTTGTTGTGCTTTCCCTTAAATTAAAATGTTCAGTGATTTCTCAGTAAGAGAGGCCTGAGACTGTTTCATTAAGGAAAATGACTCAGAAAGCAATTTTGAAACTCCAAAGAACTCACAAATAATGATTTATATATATATATATATATATATATATATAGTTTCTGTGTATCTCTATGTATATTTTTATATATATATATATATATATATATATATATATAGTTTCTGTGTAGCCCTACTGTATATTTTTAGTGGCGGTCACGTAATAAAATGGTTGTTTTTCCTTTCTAAC